>JAFISD010000094.1:0-110131 GCA_022560085.1 Helminthosporium solani
CCACCTAGGTAGTACTTAGGGTAAGTCCTCCTAAGAAGGGGGATAATATTAGAGACCTTATAGATCTAGGCCTATCTAGGTTAGATTATATAATTCTATATATTTAGTCCTAGTCTAGATTGCTATAGGTTTAGTAGTGATTTGTCTTTTATCCTCTCTAGAGGCTTAAATGTAGTTATTGGTATTCTTATCGTATTCTCACGTTGCTATTCGTACACATTCTTGACAGTAAAGTATAGTCAATGATCCTACATGAACACATGACACTATTGTATCAGACCTCTCGACGATCGATCTGACCAACTCATGAGATTTTATAAATGGTCTAATTGGTTAATCATTCTCTTAGTTGTCCTTTATAAGTGAAGGGTCTATCTACGATTTAATATGTCTTTAAGGTAAATCATATGACACTAGTAAAACCATCTAATCCAACAATTTCATAATGCCCGAAAAGAAGCGACTACACAGGCAAGATGAAAGGAGAAATGACGAATGACCCCAAAAAAATAGGAGATCCAGGAATATGAAAACGGCGTATAGGGGTAATATGATAGTAGTGCAATGCGGGTATCAGATCTTAAACTTTACGCCTACACCTACAACTACCTAATCTACCATAACAATATCCCCGTTCAGTCCAATTTGCGATGTGCCGTTCGTAATAGCTCTCACATCACCCACCTCATCCATTTCACTCAGCGTGAAATCCAAAAGATAGCTCTCGTCCACCAAGTCCTCAACACGTTTGTAATGTCGTTCTGAGTACGCCCTGATAGCATCTAGTACATCTTTCAAACTTCCCTTTGCACCAATCTTGCCGGCTGGCTTTATGCTTGCTAATTTTGACGCTGGATAGGACTTCACCACAGTCCATAGGATCCTCTGGGCTATAGGCGCAGTGCGTACGTTCGCGTTCCAATCGCGCAGTCTTAGGAGAAGTTTGTACAACTGCTCGTCGGCGAGGTTGGAGATTACATCATCAACGGCTGTGAGTCCTGATAAGCTTCCCTCGTCTGGTGTTTCGATCTCTACTACTGTTTTGAAGAGGGCGAAAAGGCGGCCTGGCTGATCCATCTGCAGAGCTAGTGTAATGGCTTCGCGGTAGTTGCCAGAGTATGCGTAGTTCTGCAACCGTTGTTCGAGTTCCACACGCTCTGTTTCTGCAGTCGTCGCAGCTTCGAGTGTAGTACTCGTGGTATCGGCCCAAAAGCTGATAACGCTGTCTGCGCCGCCAGATACCAGCGTACCAGTCGTAGGATGTGAGGCCAATGCCCATACACGGTCGGTGTGGTTATCGAGAGTGGTCATTCCTTCACCGGAGCTGGAATCCCAAATCTTTACAAGCCCATCACCGGCTGCAGAAGCTACCTGGGGTCCTCGTTTATCTCGTGCGTCCACGGGACGGTAGGGTAGCCATGCAAGTTTCAGGACACTGTTGGAGTGGCCTTCAAGAGTAAGGAGACAGCTATAGTCCGTCAAACTCCACACTTTGACAGTTTTATCGGCACTTCCCGTCGCTATCAGTCCTTTGCTTCCAGAACCGGAGATTTGAGCTTCTTTGGGCTGGAATTTGACTGTCCACACGCCTCTTCGGTGACCTCGAAGCACTCCTACTGCCTCACCTTCTGCCGCAGAGTAGATCTTCACTGTTCGATCTTGTGATGCTGAAGCGAAGAATGTGGATGAAGGATCGATGTCGACCGCATTGATGTCCTTGTCGTGAGCTTTCCGCGTGTATTTCGCTCGCAACTTTTGCTTCATGTCTTTGCCTGTATCCCATCTCTTCACTGTCCGATCTTGAGACCCGGTTATGATGTATGCTGGAGGATAGGAAAGTGGATTTGCGAAGGCTGCGGACGACTCTGGTGGGGTTGCGTGTGGTAATGCAATGGCGCCAAGAGACTCTGCGTGGCCTGTCAGAGTCGCTGCGCAAGTGTAAGAGCCATTCTCCGGGTCTAATCGCCAAAGTCGTGCTGTGTTGTCTTTTGAGGCTGTCGCTAGCCAGTGCCCAGACCAGTCTACATCCATGGATATGATCAGATCGTCGTGGCCTTTCAGTAGAGCGATATCTGCCCCAAAGTATTTTCCAGCTGTCACGTCCTGCTCTTCTGATCCAGAAGATTTCAGTGTCACAATACGAACGTCTTCCGAGTTCGTGTTCAAGGCTAGAAGCGACTTGTCGGCGCCTACATAGGCAAGATCGATAACTTCGTCATGAGTACCAGATACCCTTCGGAAGACAGGCAAAGGCTCGATTGTGTCCTGTACGAATGGCACCTGCACTGGCTCCAATGAATGAAACTCCAACACCTGATCAGCATGTACAGAGATCAGATACGGCAACGACGAGTCGTGAAGGATATCAACGACGGCGTCCGTCTCCAATCCAGCCTCCTGCTCTCGCGTAAGTTCTTGACCGGTTGTCGTTGACCACAGTCGGATTTTTCCATTTTCTCCTCCAGAGAAGATTATTTGGCCATCAGCTGCGAAGCCCACGCTCTCAAGTGCTTCCAGTGCGGCGCTTGTTCGTTTTGGTTTCCATGTCGCAGCATCCCATTGGATGATTGTCTTGTCTCTGCTTCCCGATACTAACGTGTTCTGTGCAGGAGAATATTCGAGTGATCGAACCACCGAGACATGTGAGTCCAGAACAGCCATGCCTTTGCGCTTGTGCAGGTCCCAGATTCGGATTTTTCCATCCTCAGCGCCCGATGCCAACCTGAACTCTAAAAGCGACTCTTCACTTGCAACGTCGATCCCAACCTCTCTCTGCTTTGATTTGTTTCGTTTCCTCTTCTTGCCCGTCTCGGTTGTCTCGTCTGGCGCCACCACAAGGATCTGGAAGAAATGAAGCGCGGAAACAACACCACCGTGGCCGTGGAAGGTATGTGTAATGTACCCCCCCCTGATGTCCCATACTTTGACGACGCCATCTGCGCCGCCGGTTGCGAGAAGCGTGCCGGTTTTGTCAACGGCCAGGGTCACCACGGGCGAAGCGTGCGGTCGAAGTGATCGGACGAGGCCGAGGTCAAATGAGCCTTCTTCGGTGTCTGAAGGGGTTACAGAGTAGATTTGCATCGACGTTGATCTCGAGCATACTACGAGATGAGAGGCAGAAGGAGTTAATGCCAAAGCCGTGATGGGCTCGCCATCCTGTTCTCGAGTTAACAGCGAGACGAGAAGGCGGGATTCGGATATCATACGCCTTCTGTCCTTCCCAATTCCCGACCATTTGTAAGGTCAGTGAGCAGAGCCTCTTCTCCCAAGCTCGCTGCGAGAATGCGTCCGTCTTCGCTCAGGGCAATGCTGCCTCCAGAATAGATGGGTTGCAGGGTGCGCTCAACCGCGTAGGTGGATTTTACAGCCGTCCTTTGGGCCATTGTACTGGTGTCTCTTGGTATCGTTATCGGCGCATTGCGACGTAGGCGGAAGATGTTCACCAGCGAAATCTTGGCATTTTTATTTATATTTTCTCGAGGTTCTTATCGATAAGTGACTAACGGAAGGCGGAGGGCAAAAGGCGCGCTAGATGGACATGAGCGACAAACACGAACATGCCGCCCATCCAGTCGCTTGAGCGCTGAACAGATATCTTCATCTCAAAAGTATTCCCGATGGTCAGGCACACGAAGCCAACATGGGCCGTCAAGCGTACTTGACCAAGATCGCCCTGGTAAACTCCTTACCACACCAGAGCACAGGCTAGTCACATGATGGTCTAACAACACGTAGGGACGGTCGGCTTTCGAACCTAGCCAGACAATAACCCAGAGCTCCGAGTACATCCAGCTCTTGTCATCGCAGCAGGAACTCCCCGCTGAAGTTCGGGACTCAAACAGCAACAATAACAACAGGAGTAACAGGTATATCCAGCTGTACGATGAACGAGGCAATCCGATTAACCCCCGCGCCCACGAGCATGGCCGCAGGCTCCGTGAAGCACAAAACGATGTCCTGGCTTCCATTGGTGTGGTTGAACGGCGCCGTTCTCCATTCGAAGACCTGCCCGGTTCTTACGCAGAACGATTAGAACAGAAGGAGGACGAGGACCTCGCCGGCCAAGTCATAGCATTGGCCTCTTCGCTGACACACAATCTGTGTACGTGGTGGATTGGTTCCTTGCGCGAAAGAGTCCTCGCTTTCCGCTTCCAAGCCCTTCCGTTCACCCATTTAGTTGCGTCTGAATGTTCTCGGTCGGGCAAACGAATCATTCACGCCGGTTGGGAGGCTAATATGCTATTCAAACTTAGTATCTGGAGTTTTGACAGTGCCTCAAGGGTGCTTCGACCGCTTGACCGTCTGTTGAGTGTTACAGGTATTGGCGGGAGGGGAAGGCGCTTCTTTCGTCGTTCAAGGTATCTCACGAGCATATGGTATGTTGGTCTACATACAAGTCACCACCAAGGCTAATATTGGGAGCTTTCGCCTAAGTCTCCAAGTACTCTTCTATCCTCTTGCGTACCACTCATGTTTGCAACGCCTTGGATTGGTTCCCGCTAGGCCATTCTTCCCTCCACTCAGATCCTTCATTCCATTCTCCAAGTCGTCACCACTGGTTCCCTACTCGCTTCGCCACAATGCGACCACCTCCGTTTCGGGCTTTGTTCTGGCGACATTCACCTCCCCGTTCGCATTCATCTGTGTGCAGTATATATACAGAAGTTGGTTTGCGGAATCTGTCATGAACGCTTTCATGCTAGCTATCACACATCCGGAAAAATCCGACTTGCCCGGCCCTGACGATACTCGCGGGGAATGGGAAAGTGGTAGCGACTGGTTTTCCACGGCACTGCAAAGCACCATAAAAAAGCTAACCGCATTTATCGGCTGGGGATCCTTGCCAGGCCAACCAAGACCAAATCAAGGGCACCAGATACAAGAAATTCTCGGAGATGGCCAGACTATCCAGATTGGTGGGAGAGAAGTAACCAACCTAAGCCGAGTAGAGCTACCAATAGCTCAGCATCGAGATGTCCCCGCCATTGTTATGCCCCATGAAAATGATAGCTTTACTTCACTGAGCGACGTGCTACCGTCGTCGACGACACCTTCACCTACGGTGTCACACAGGAGCCAATTCGAGGACAATGACCCGAGGATACGGATAACATCTAGAGAAGGCATCGTTGAGATGGAAGTCCGTTTGCCGCCACATGTTCTCACACAACATACAGAAATTCTTGAATCGGATCTGGCTACTCCAAGTCATCACGGTGTTGGCTCGCCTCATCCTTCTCGCACGGTGACGCCACAAACGTACCATCGCGTCACACAATTGTCTCTACAGCCATCGCACATGTTGGCATCGATTTGTGGCAGGCAACTCACCAACTTGGCCCTCCTTCCGCTATCCTGTGTCGGTTTTCGCCTAGTAGCCTCACACTATCTTGCCACGCACGATGGTTTCGCCCATTTCCTTCCTAGCCTGAGTCATCTCACATGGGCTTCTGCTGGGGTGCAGGCGTCACACATTGCGTTTTGTACAGCTCTCGAGTTCGCCCTCGACCTGGGCGTATGGGGTTGCTCGTATCCAGTGTACATCTGGACGGGAACGAAAGTCTTTGGCTGGGGAGGGCTTTGAGAAGCAGGGGCATCGCTGTCGCTATGTCGCTACTAGCAGCCGGTTTCCAATGCGTTGACCAGACTCGCGGGGTTCTTTTGCTTGTTTTTCTCGGCAGGAAATTGACTCAGTATCCAAGAGTATGGGTTGAAGTAGCACGTTGACGAAGTTCGTTTCACCTGTTTCACGGTGGGAAGGGTATGGATGTGACAGAGGTGTCGATGTGGAATCAAAGAAAGCATGGGACAATCCTTTGGAACATGGCTAACGGCGCAGTCACTCGAGCAGATGAGTGTACACACACACTCCTTCTCTCTTTTTCTCCCTACTTCGTACGACTTGCTTCAACAAAGCAATCCCAAATATTCTAGGAACTCAGGCCTCATACATACAATGTTCATGCTGCCTCAGGTTATCTATTTTGGGATTGGCAAGCACACGTGGATTGGGGCGTACCTGTTGACATTTCCTGCACCCGAACGCGTCTCTCCGCGAGCTCTTGGCGTGATGGGACAGGCTGGATGATTGGGCCTTGGACGTCATCCTTCCACCACCGGGGAGTACGGCGTCCCTCGGAAATTATATTGACAGGAAATTGTAACCGACTAGGCCAGAACGGAGAGGCATCCCATCCCCCATGTTATTACTTCCTTTTAGATAATGTGTACTGCTATGGCCATTCCCAAGCTCGAACGATGAGAGAGAAGGCAGCGTGGGCCAGTCGGCGAAGGGGACGGAACGGGAAGACTAGTACAATATAGTAGAATGGAAGCCCATCTGTGGAGTAATTATGTGCGGAGATAATGGATAGATAAAGTAGGTCGGAGTAATAAAGAAAGTCAATATGTATATCAATGTAATGTGGCGCGCCAGGTAGCCACTCCGTACATGGTGGCTATATGAAGGCGCTCTGCAGATAGATGGGTAGATGGATGGATGATGGTGACGATGATGATGATAAACAGAGTGTGCAAAGGACAACAAATCTACTGGGAGATTAGGGACAGCTCCTTGACGATGGATCTGCGAGAACGAGCCAGCTGCATGGGCGTTCGACTGCATGCAAAAGCAGCAACGCTTGTGATGAAAGCTGTTTTAGGGAGATGGTGGTGCCGTATTGTGAGCTTCACGAGCGCCCGCAAGGCAAGACAACGCCCGCGCCCCCTTTTTTTTATTTTGTTGGTTGGCACGAGGAGCCGAGCGAGTATGCTTTGCGCGGGAGACTGTGCTTGTTCTTGTTCTTCGTTTCTCGCCGCCCCGTTCGCGATTCTCCTCTCCACAGTACGCTAGCCTCCATCGATAGTCGAATCATCAACGGGTGGTGCTGTGCGGTCCCCCCCCCTTGTCCTCTCTTGTCCTCTCTTGTCCTGTCTTGTCCTGTCTTGCCCTGTCCTGTCCAGTCCTGTCCAGTCCTATCCTGTGTGTGCCTGTGCCTGTCCTGTGCTGCTCTGCCCTGTCTGCCCGCTTGCCTGGCCCGAAGGACGGCCTTGCACGCACTCGCTGGGCTCCTGGTCATCCTCCTCCTTTTCTGCCACCACCACCACCACCGTTTCTTTCTTCTGCCGCCTGGAATCGTCCTGGACCCTGAATCTGAATCCGCTCTCTCTCAGGCTCCAGCTACCACTGTCACCGTACTGTCACCGTACTGTCGCCTCTCGCCCGCGCCGTGTGCCTCGCTGCAAGCCCCGCGAGCACTGAGTCGACGAACTCCAACTTGAGAACCCTGCCTGCATTCTGCCCACCAAGCCCGTTTTCCCACCGACACGCCCACTGCTGGTAGACTATCACGCGTCGCTAGGGGCCCGGGTTCTCCTCGCCGAACTGACACGACAACGGGTGGGCAGGCTTTCCAGACACATACTGCTGCAACACCTGCCCGGCCTCCAAACCTCGCATTTCCTCTCCCTCCGCGTCATTAAACACCGCGTTCTTAAACACCCTAGAGCTGGCCTGGGGATATGAATACAGCGGCGTAGGCCCAACATAGCGGGTTTAGGATTGATGAGCACAGCGTTACAAACACTCGTTTTCCACAAGCCCGATCGACATGACCAACCACTCCCTCCCGCGCCCGTCGCGCCCGTCGGTCGCCCCTCCTACCGGCCCTCTGCCCTCATTACCTGTCGCAAAACCTCGTGTGTCTACCTCCGGTCCTGCCACGCGAGCGACGCCTGGCTCGCTGCTTCCTGCGCCTGCCAACCGCGCTGTATCCTCGTCCGCCCTCACACGACCCAAGTCCAGGGGCCACACAAGTTCGACCTCCAATGTGCCCACCCTCACCACCACCGATTCGCCCGCGTGCCCTTTGCCGGCGGGGAAGACACTGCGCAAAACCGTCAGCATCGGCGCCTTCCCACAGCCACCAAAGTATGTAGGCAGGAATGTGAGCCATCCGCCCAGTCCTCTGTCGGCCAGCACAACTCCGGCCAGCGAATCTGTGGGGCAGAGGCTGTCTTCAGGATCCGCCAAAGCTGCTTCAACGTCAGGGAGCGTGAAGAAGGCCCCACGAATATCGAACGTTGGAGCTAGGGGTCTGCTAGGGAAATCGCCATTGTCACCCCCGAGCTTTCTCAATGGCAGCGGCGAGTCCATGGCAGTGGAGACTAGCCACCTCAGTCTTCCCTCGCCCCCGCAAAGCAGAACTTCATCCGCCAACGGCTCTTATGCCACAAGTGTAACCACGTTCGAGGACGCAGGCGATGAAGAAGCGCGAGGACGGTCGGATAACAACCGGAACTCCCTGACAAAGGACGGCAAAGGCAATGTCATAGTCAGCGTGAGGGTTAAACCAGAAGAAAAGGACAAGCAGGAGCATGAGTGGGAGATCGACAACAAGCGCTCGCTCGTCGCATATAGGGGCAAAGAAGGCGGAGATTACTTCTACGGTGAGTAGCACAGCATGAAAGGTTGCGCAGTATAGCGCACCAAAATTGAGCTGCGACTGATTCTATTATGACACAGACAATGTTTTCGACCCTCAAGATAATAATCGCCGAGTCTACGATGCAGCTGCAAAACGGCTGGTCCGCCGCGTCATGGAGGGCTACCACGGCACTGTCTTCGCTTATGGCATGACGGGTACCGGTAAGACATTCTCCATGCAAGGGACTGCGACAAATCCTGGAGTCATCCCATTAGCCATCACCGACATCTTTTCCTATATCCGCGAGACACCCCACCGCGAGTTCCTTTTGCGCGTTAGCTACCTTGAGATTTACAACGAGAAGATCCACGACTTGCTTGCTGGGCCACTCGTTGGTGCTAATGGCCAGCCTGCCGCGCAAGAGGAGATCAAGCTTAGAGAAGACAGCAAACGCGGTGTTTATGCGACACCCCTGAAAGAAGAGATTGTGCAGAGTCCGACACAGTTGCTCAGAGTCATCGCACGAGGTGACAATGCTCGACGGGTTTCCTCTACACAATTCAACGCCCGCAGTTCGCGAAGTCACGCTGTTGTACAAATTGTTGTCGAGAGCCGTGAGCGCAGCGCCGCCGGAAACGTGAAGGAAGCGAAACGATCGGCCATTGCGCCCGGTGGTGTTCGTGTCTCCACACTCAGCCTGATTGACTTGGCTGGTTCAGAAAAGGCTGCCGAAAGTAAGGAGAGGCGAACCGAAGGTTCTCACATCAACAAGAGTCTGCTCACTCTGGGCACCGTCATTGGTCGGTTGTCCAGTGACAAGGACAAGGCATCGGAGAAAGACAAGGGAGGCAAGGAGAAGCACTTGCCGTACCGAGATAGCAAGCTCACTCGATTATTACAGCCCGCTCTCTCGGGTAATTCGTTGGTCAGTATTCTATGTACGATCCAGGTCGGTTCCAGTGGCAGTATTGCAGCAGTCAACAGCCACACCGGCGAGACTTTGAACACTCTCAAGTTTGCATCACGCGCGAAGAACAACATCGTCAGCCACGCCAAGAAGGCGGATGAATCACTAGGAACTGGTGGAGACGCTGGAAGCCGGGCCTTGTTGGACCGGTATCGTCTTGAGATACAAGAGCTCAGAAAGCAGCTCGACGAGCAGAACAAGGCAAAAGAGAAGGGCACTGTCAAAGAGGCCAAAGAGGAAATTTTGAAGGATGAGGAAGAAGAAAAGGCGCGCGAGCTGGAAGAGAGACAACGGCACGAGGAGCAAATGCTGGAGATGCAACTTGCCAGGACTGCGCTAAAAGAGCGTATCGAGCATCTTAACCGTCTCATCTTGAGTTCAAAATCTCTGGGTGTTAACAATGGCCGGTCGTTCTCGTCCATGAGCCTTCAGCGCGGCTCCGTCATGAGTGGCGCAAGCGAGATACGACCAATATCGGTACGGTCGTCGGGTAGTCATGTTACATTGGAGGTGCCCGGCCAACGCGGCTCCCATTCAACACTCTCGCCACTGATGGACGGCGAAGACGAGGAGGAGGATTCACTCGGAGAGAACGGGGATGGCACAGCCAGTCAGTATGCACAGATTCATGCATTACAGTCTGACTTGGCAGACAAGAACAGATACATTGCAACGTTAGAAAAGCGGTTACTCCAAGCTCGGCGATCGAGTCACTCACGTGTATCCTTGTCGCTCTCACCCAAAATTACAGGCAGCGAGGATGATGCTTTTGTCGTGGTGCTCGCGGAGAAAGACGTCGAGATTTCCAGTTTGCGGGCGCAGTTGGAAGACAAGGAGCGCATGATTGCGGCGCTCACTTCAGCTCGCAAGAAGGGCGAATCAGCCCACGAGCTCGGGAGCGATGGCCCGTCAAGCAGGAGGACATCGCAACGTCATAGCGACGGCAGCAGCAGTGCCCCGAGCCAGGCTTCGAAGAATTCGCCGTCCTCTTCTGCTGTGCCGCTAAAGTCTGCGTTGTACACACCCAAAACGACCAGGAATATATCAGACATGACCAGGATGCTTGATGAGATGATTTCGAAACAGGTCGATTCGGTCCGTACCATGAGCTTGGAGGGGCCTCGCCGTGGTAGTATGGATGGTGTCCGACGAGAGAATATAACGGGACCGCGACGAGGAAGCTTGCCTGGAGAGACGACTGTTGCGCGACGAAGCGGTCTGCAACCCGTCAACGAAGGTCTGGTCAGCGAAGCAACGTGATGGAATGAATTGTCTTGATTTTCGCCACCACGAAGCATGAGGCCAACGAAGCAAGCAAAACAAAAAGTGAATGCGGGGCATATAATGCGATAACGCGTACAGTCGTGATGAAGCCAACATGTCGTGCTGTTGGGCACAAAAAGAGGGGGGAGTAATTATTTTTTGGCCATCTCGATCTTCTATTATTCTTCTTGTTCTTCTTCAGATCACTGGATATACGGCGTTTCCCCTCAAAACCAGGCAAGACTCGGTTTCTCCTAGGGACACGGAACTGGGGGTATGGACCTTGTTATATGTAAGTTGCTTGTTTTGTTTCCAAGCACCCCCCCCACCCCCCCCTCCCCAAAGGGACCGGGATCGGGGATCATGCAAGCCGCATCTATACGTTGCGGTGTTGGATGGGTGGGTGGGCTATCTACAGGGACGGGATGGAAAGGGAAGGCTTTGATTTTGTTCTATTCTCTGTTTTATTGTTTCTTTTGCGTTGGACAGCGAGTGAGCGTACTTGGTACGCGTGGGCGCGTGCGGTGGACTTCGCACTTTGATACCCCGTTTCTGCCTTCCCTTTCTTTCCCCCTTTTCTCTGGTTCTGTGTAGATATATGTAAGAGTACGACAAGTGCGGAGTAGACGGAGCCTCGATCTGGAATGCGGTCTCGTCCTACAATAATTACATACGTTTCACGGCTCTAATAATTTCCCTGGCTTCTCTGCTTGTAGAAATAGCCCCCTGTCCTCCAAAGACTCAAAGATGCATTTTCCACCAACCATTGCGTGTCGACGGGGCGCACGGCGGATTAGACCGCGCTATAGTGGGCCTTGTATGTACATAGATGATAGTAGGACAGTATCACATAGTAAATATGCTACAATAGATGGACACAAGAGCGGGCCTGAATCATCCACCATCTACTCCGTACAAGTAGATATTCATGCGACCATGGTTGCTGTTCTGTCGTGGCCTGGTACGCCTTTGCATCTTGACGAGGCCGCCGGCTTGTTGCCCGTGTGCCCGTGTCATGTCATCATCTATCTACTACTGGATATCTGACTGAGGCTCCAACCCAGGGTACGGAGTTCGCTAACTGAGGGCGGCGGCGGCGGCGATGCGGGAGGCCGGGCATTTGGAGTTGTATCTAACGGCGCAACACACAAAAGCTGGTCAGGTGTCCAACGACATGGAGGAGCAAGTATCTGTCTAGCTCGTCAAGAGGCAAAACAGCGAACTGTTATCGTACTAGATATCTAGTGCCTTTTCTGGCAAAGCGAGAGTGGTAACAGTGGTTGCGGATCAAATTGCGGGCGCTGTGTGGGGTTTCATGTCCGTTACGAGCCCCTACACTGCTTTTTCCACATGACTGCATGTCCGCAAGGAGTATCCGTAGATACGAGGCTTATGTTGACCGAGGCCTTGACTCTCTGCTCAGGCGATATCCATCCATCTACTAGATACTCTGTAGACACATCTAGGGTTCTGATTCCAAGAGGAATGGCAGAAGCCGCCAAGTGCTCGAGAGAGCTGTCATTCCTCCATGCACCAGGTAAAGTGGCTGCATTGCACGGGGTGCCAATGATCTACGACGTCTGAAACAACGTTAGCCGGTCGCCGGTCCAATCTGCGACTTAGATGCGTGTTCTTTCGTAAAAGTGCACTTCTCTTCTCTCAAAATGAAGTGTGGTTCCCGCACTGGTCCGCCTGTGCTCCTTTTCTTCTTCTTCTCCCCATCAGATCTTCTCCGGGTTGTAGCGCCCGCCTGACCTGAGTTGCTTCGTGCGAGTCTATTGTATGCCCGAGGCCCTGGTCCTCGTCCATAGCTCCCTCCTTGAATTACGCCTCTGGAAGGATCCTGCTTCGATTCTTTATCTACTTTGTAGACGCGCCCGGTGCTTTTTACCCTTCTGTCTCCTCGCCCTCCTCCCTCCCCCTCCTCCCCCCTTCTCCTTCTGCTTCCGCTTTTACATTTGCTCCTTGATGGAGGTTGTGGACGTCTTTTACAGCTGTCTGCATCTTTTGTTTGGCGAGCGATCGGACTGATGAGTGGTTGAAACTCGACTTGCCCCGTCTTTCGATCCATCTCAAACTACACACGCAGCAGGTGAATTAGTTGCGCCACCGCTGTAATTTTTGCTCATGCGAGGTCTTTGAGCAAAAGTCAACCCCATCTTCCGCTTTTCTACTAGACCTTCTTTCCCTTCTTACTTTCCTTGAACGAGCGGCAATCCGGTTCGACATATCTTCAGCATAGCTCGCCTGCAGGGACAGGTGAAGATTCCCCAAGGCCTTTCAACAACTACAGCACCTCGAGAGAGCGCTGTAGCTTTTCGAACCGGCCAAGACTAGGAAGAGAGAAAGAGAAGGACATAGCTTCCAAGACATGCTTAATCAAGCAACACAGAAAATCAACAAGATGCATGCACGGCGGAATCCCAACCTCGTCGTGAGCTCGACGGCTTCATATTCCCAGCTCAGCCCCTCGGAGAGGTCTATGACGTCGGCGACCTTCCTTTCGCCTACTGTAGCCTCCCGCCGCGGCCTTCTCTCGCCTTCGCCGCCCCCATCTCCCAACCTACCGTCCCTGGTCCCCCGCCACGGGAGAAAGCAACCCTTGGTGAAGAACCATACACGGCTTGTGAAACGGCTGTTGATAGGATGCTGTGGTGTTGCGATTTTAGGATGGCTGGTCGTTAGGCAGATATATGCGAATCAGTCGCAGTCGGTAGAATTTCAAGAGCAGGGAGGAGAATGGGAAATGGTGGGTGGCAGTAAGTTGCCTGACGAACCCTCTGCACTGGTCGTGCAAGATGCAAAGGGCAAGAGCAAATGGACCGTCTCGATACCTTCGTCCTCTGACTTTCCTCTCACACCGCATCAATATAACGATATATGCCACCAAGCTATGGAAGTCTCGCAGGCTGTGCGCCAGGAGGCACAAGGCGGTAACAGCGTGGGTAAACGCATGCTCGGCTACAACCAAAAGGACGAGTATTACATCGATGTTGCGGAGGCCGAGGCACAGAAGTTCCTCCCATATTCAAAGAATACGGGTAGGCCGAAGGGGTTTGTGGATGATGTTGCCATGGTGGATAAGTCGAATGCGGTGGGCTTGAAAGTCTGCGAGAGGAGTTTGACCTATGTTATGGAGACTAAAGATGCAGGGCTTGGGAACACGCTGATGAGACTGTGGCTCAGTTATGGATTGGCCATGGCGGAGAACAGGACGTTCTTCGTCGATGACTCTAAATGGTATGTCCCTTTGCTACAAAAACAACAAAAAGAATACATGTGCTGATTGCGATCACAGGCTCTATGGTAAATACTCGGCCTACTTCACCCCACCGCCAACAGCAAACTGTCTACCACCCCCCAAAACCCACATGGTGCCCTGCCCGCATACAGCCGCCCACATCATCGTATCAGGCGCCACCGTCCACTCCACCTTTGGCCACCAATTCACTGAAGAATGGGAAGACGCCCGCAAAGCCAACCCACTCCGCCAGCACAAGATATTCGCCCTCATCCGCCTCGGCTATGAAGCACTGTTCAAACTCCAATCCGAAGACGCCACCTACGTTCTCGACCGTGCACACACGCTCTACGGCCCCGTCGTAAAAGACGGCGGCATAAGCGTAGGTATCCATGTTCGACGCGGCGACAAACACCCCTACGAATTCCAGTATCAGAAAGACTACATCCCATTGCAGCGATACATGGACATGGCGCGAACAATCTACATCGAGCGCATCGAAGAAGCCCGAGGCAAGAAGAAAAGAGGCATGTCATTCGCAGAAACAACAATCTTAGCAGCCAGACATACCTCCTCCAAACTCGTCCTTGCCTCCGACGACCCCCTTGTCTACGAATCTGGCGAACTCGGTCCAAACTCGGTTCGAGCCCAGGACCGAATCATGCTCGCCACCAAAGAAGCACTGGAAGCCGCGCACGGTACGAAGAATCCCTGGATCGACGAGATCACAGGCTGGGAAGGTGGATTTTACCGCGATGTTTTCTTCTCCCTTGGCCAACCCGTCGGCAACGCCAATGATATGGCGAGACTCGACAACGCGAATATCCCCGAGGGAGCTATGAAGTTGCGCGAGCTGGTTGGAAGAGCCTATCTGTTGGATTTGGCGGTCCTGAGCAAGGCCGATACGGTCGTGTGTACAGTCAGTGCGATTGGGTGTCGGATGTTGGCTGTTATGATGGGGTGGGATAGTGCGATTCTGGGGAAGAGTTGGGTCAATATTGATGGGGAGTTTGATTGGAGGGGGGTGGTTTGGTGAGGAGATTCTTTGAGTTTGCACAGAAGCTGGAAATAGAAGATCTTGGCTTGTTGGGGGGAGAGGAAGTCTGAGATACTGATCCTGATACCGATACCGATAGATACGATACCCTGGAGTTGGCTTTTTTTTGTTTCTACTCTGCTTGTTCGCCGATTGGTTATCGATCAAGTTTTTTTTCTTATCGATGGACGTGTAGCTGTAAGTAGGAAGCACGGAAGATATACATTAGTTTTCGTATGTTGAGAAAGGGGGAAGCAGGCTGGATAAGACGAAGGATGGGGATGGAACAAGGGAAGATGGGTCTGGGGAAGGGATAGGGGATGCGGAATCTACAATCTGCAAGCCATGATGCTGCGATTTGATCTCGGGGGAACAGTTACAGTCACAGTCGAGTGAAGAAATGTAGCTGCGAATGCATCGGATGATAGCAACAAGAATGCTATCATATTGAAATCTTCAACAGAACAACATATCGTTGATGTTTTACCCGATGGATATAGTTATGTATATTGATAATTATTCCCTAATACGGCAATAATAAATCTATAGTAGAGTTTGATTATAGATGAATCGACAAGGTTCTCCACCCTACCCAACCCCACCCCATCCACTCTCTTACCGTACGTACTTCATACTTCCTATAATAATTACGAAGTACATATATATACGTACATACTACATCTACTCCGCGCATCTACTCCGCGCAAATACAACCACAAACACAACTCGACAACCAACCAACCAATCAATCTGCTTCCAATCACCCCTCAAAAACCTTGGTAGTACTAACATTAATCCTCCCCCAAGCCCTCCCCGCGCCCAGCGCCCTCAAAAATACAAAAGGCCAATAAACATGATACAAAACCCAAAACGGCATCGCGTCCCCAATCGCAAACGTTCCGTCCTTCCATCCCCCTACATGCTCACAGAACGCGATCCCGCCCTCGAACGCGTCATCCCAACTTGACAGGCCATGGAGTGCGTCGAGCAGCGGCAGGATGAGTAGGGTCACGAGGTCGTGGCCGAGCCAGTAGGTTTCGTGGGTTGAGGGGTGCGGTGTGGTGATTTCTCTAGCTTGTTGGGGGGACGGGGGCGAGAGGGCGGAGAGGTATGCGGATGCTGTTTGGGGGGTTGTGGAGAAGAGGGTAATGGCGGTGTGGGCGCGGGGGTTACATTCGATAGGGTAGATGATGATGGTTTCTTCTTTCCCCTGTTGCGGAGTTGTGGGCGTGGGCGTGGTCGTGGTGGTGCTAGGTACCAAAAAGTCAAAGGATAAATGGCCTGTGAAATCGGGACCACCATCTTCTGCTACACGTTGTGTAAAGTTCAGCATGGCTTTTGAAAGCTGGGATTCTGTGGGTAGGGCGCGGTAGTGCATGAGGAGTTCGGAGGAAGGGCATGCGACGAAGGTGGTTACTTTTCCGCCGACGATGAGCGCGTGTGTGCAGTATTCTTCTCCGGAAATGAATTCTTGCAGCTGGAAGGGATTGGAGGGCTTCAAGTTCAGATTTCCAACGTATGCTTTTGTTTCTTGAGTCGAGGCGAAGGGTAGGAGGGTCATCATGTTGTTTCGCGCGTAGTCATCTACGCCAATGGGTTTGAGAATGTACTTTCTCTCTCCTTGTCTCTTTTCTCGACCATCGACATGGTTCTTCTCTGCACGCTCATGTCGTTCTTTCAGCAGGATCGACAGAACTTGTTCTGCATTCGTGCATCGATGGCTCTCTGGTACCGTGAGGCCTAATGATTGGATATAAGTCATAAACTTATCTTTCTCGTGTAACTTCTCCACCACTTCTTCCCTGAACTGCACTGCTTTAAATCCCTCCCCCATGACATCCTCCGCAAGCCTCACAACTACTCCATCTTCCACCGCAGCCACCACGCTAGAACAACTAATCCATAAATCAACCTTCTCATTACGAATCACATCGAGCAAAGAGTCAACATAAGGCTCTGCATCGCTGCCATCCGGGGCACTGAGCGTGTAGAACGCGGACAGGGAATTGGAAAACCGGCCAGGGGAGAGGCGAGAGACATCTGCGCCGATGATGCGGTGGGGTGTATGTTGTGAAAGCAGGCGAGTAATTGTCAGGCCTTTGGTCATGGAAACGCCGGTTACGAGGATGGTTTTGCGGCGTCCGTCGCCATCGGGGAGTTGGATGGGGCGGGGTGGTGGGTTGAATTTGCTGTATAGTAGGCTTAGGACGACAAGGAGATTTGATATCGGCAGTGTTGCTATGCTCAGTAGTATAAGGAGGATATTTTTCGGCACGTGACGGTAGTAGAACGGTAGCTTTGACTGGATGTCCAGAGAAGTTTGGGTATCTGCCATGATGAATGACGGGGGTTGGGTAACGTGACAGCGCGGCACGAACGCGCCGCAGTGTCAGACTTGGGCGCGCAATGGTAGAGAGAGGGAGGGGTAGAACTGGTTTGGACAGAAAGAAGGGTGGGAAGTCTACTGGTGCCTGAGATTTGTGTTGCGCTGTAGGTTGCTTGCGGATGTGTTATCTTTGTGGGATGGCACGATGGGAACTCGTGAAAGCGGGTTAAGTGATTTAGTCTACACGTCACTGTTTGATTTTGGCCAATGAGAGACTGGGAAACCTTGAATTTCTTTTGCATCGAGTGGGTGGGTTACATTAATGTCCCGGCGAAAGCTCGCGAGCCTTTTGCTTACGTGGTCATCGTGAAAGGTGATGGGGTGGTGGGTGTTATGGTGTGTTGTATGAACCCTTCACGGAGAAGTAGAGCCGTATTTGAAACAGTCTTCCAGCACTTTGTCATTCAAACGTATTCAAATGTGAGAGGAGTAAACAAAAAAATTGATTTCGTTTCAATTTAAGCATAATTACGCCATCCAATTCTCCGGACAACAACCGCCTACTTCTCCACACCAACACACCTAGTAACCTCGACACCATCCTGCGGTACAATTAGTAGCCATTCTCATACAACTCCATTTCCCAGTTCAGAACTCACCGGTATGCCAGTAGGCTCAAAGCTGTTGACCAGCTTACTTTCGTAAACCAAATTCGGATTCCCCAAACTCTCACTGAACTTTTCTTCCTTGTACCGATTGGCATACTGGTTCACATTCTTCTCTGCGATGCCCTCAATGTTAGGCCCTTTCTTCCCCTCCTTAGCATTCTCTCTCTTTTTCTGGACCGAGCTCCTCACATACTCGAGATACGGTGGATTCCCGGGTTTGATTACATTGTCGGCCGCGAGCACGGATCCAGGAGAAACGATTCCGAGTTCTTCACATAGTTTGAGGTCGGTCGTATAGGCAGGCTTGTAGTGGTCTAGAAACATGAGATCGATGTGTTTGAGTAATCCAGTAGTGTGAAGCCGCGCGATGGACTCGTCGCTGGAGCCTACAATGACGTTGACGATGTCGGAAAGTCCAGCAAGGTCGACGAGAGAGTTGACAACGGCGGCGAATTCGGGGTTGCGTTCGAGACTTAAGTAACGTTGACCGCCTGCTGCTCGGACTGCATCACCAAAGAGGATACAGGAGTAGCCTACGTAGCCGCCCAGTTCGACCTAAATAAACTTGTCAGATATGGTTTCGGGAGTGAATTCAAAAGAGTATTCACCATTGTTTTGGGCTTCACTTGCGCGATCAAGTCAGTGACGATGCGCCCCTTATCCTCCCCCACATTCATCAAAAACTTCTTGGTCCTCCCAAACTCATCAATGGCAGCCAGAACATCCTTTGGTGAGCCCCGAATCTTGTCAAGATTTGGATGAGAGTACACAAAGTGCAGAAGCTCAATCTCGCGTCCGTCATCGAAGAAGGTCTCTCCCTGCGGCGCATACGCCTTTGTCTCGTCGAAGCTGCCCATATTGTCCAGAAATCCGAACTTTTCAAAAATAATCCAGGTCAACTATCCGTTCGAAATCTGTCTGTGGAACCTGAAAGTTAGCGCGTAGACGTTAGCGCTATGCAAACAAAGATATGATGGACGTAATTGACGTCATTTGTTCCCTTGCATTTACCATGTACCTCATGTATGCAGTGTAAGCATCACTTATTAGGTGAATAAATTATAGAGTGGCCAGTCCATGAACCCCCACCTATGCTTTGGCGTTGAATACGGCCAGTATGGCGTGCTATGACACACTTGTCAAAGCCATGTGCATAACAACGCCAGCGTCGGTGGGAAATTCGGCGGCAAAAACCCACTCAGAACGACATATGGGTCTTTGTATTGGCTGTTGTGAAGCGAGTAGAGCTTGTTGACTGGAAGCTCGGCAACGGGTTGTCGTCAACGACCCCGATGCTGGAAGTTGGATGGTCTGACCGACGCGGGTAGAAAAAGGAATTATACCTCAAGACTAACCTTGCGAAGAAATAGACTTCGAACGGCCTTAGGTCTTTAGAACTCAATCTACCCGAGACGGGAGCTAAGATCTTGCAGTACGTCACTCGAAAAGATGTGACTAGACGGTTGTCGAACGGGCGGCCATGTGATGATCAGTTATCGTGTTGCATGGATCAGCAAAGGGAAATCTTACCGAAGGCTACGTTTCTGCAGGCTTGAGCCGATCCAGTTACACTGAATGCTTTTTCGACGAGAACGATGAGCCCGAAAAGTGATGAAAGAGTGATGGATGAGGAGTATATGCCCCACTCGAACACGATCCATAAGTACCCCTCGCACTATAGCCCCTTGGCGTAAGCAAGCTGGGTCTACTATGTACTTGACGTTCATCTTGATGATGCCATCAACATTTTTTTCTATTCTTCCAAGATGCGAATTTGGCGCTTCCGCATGCAACGGGCTAGAAATGCCATCAGCCAGATACGGACTCATTACGCAATACAACCGTCGAACTCTGCTCGCGTGTAAAAGTCGTTTCATCATGTTGACACTTTAGGAGCTTAGTGTTTGTATGCACTGCACGTGAAGTTGTTCAATGGACGTGGAATGATGAGCAGCGGCTGCGTATGGTTGGCGTTACTTACTCGCCTCAGCGTCATAGTATGCTAATCGAAGGTGGAGTGTACCATGAAAGCGGAAATGGGCGAGGTGTACATCGATTGTCGTTCTTTTATAGACCCTTTGATGTCCCCAAGGTTTGGTCTATGCAAGAGATATCAGTTGTTCTTCCTGAATTAGTAACATTATTTCTCCCACTATTTCAAAGATGTCTGATCTCAAGGCTTCTGTCGTTGAGACCAAGAACGGATTCCATGTCGAAGGATACGAGAAGATCGAATATGACTTCACATTTCTCGATGGCGTCTTCAATACTGAGAACGCACAGCTCGCGAAATGTTATGAGCAATGGGGTCGCTGCCTAGCCGTCATGGACCTTAACATCTTCAACATCTATGGTGATCAGATGCAAAAGTATTTTGATCACCATGGTTTGGAGTTGAGGATTCATAAAACCATGATCGGTGAAAAGGCCAAGTCCATCGAAACGCTCTTGAGTATCGTCGACTCCATGACCGATTTTGGCATCATCCGCAAGGAGCCTGTCCTCGTAGTTGTATGTTGGTCCACCGTATATCTGAGATTATGTCACTAACAGCCTTCAGGGAGGTGGTCTAGTTACTGACGTTGCTGGGTAAAACTTTACCCACTGGGTCTATCGCCGAAGAGCAAATCTAAGGCACTCTGGCCTCTTACTCTCTAAGAACGTTGTGCTAACTCTTGCCTAAAGGTTCGCCTGTGCCGCCTATCGAAGGAACACTAACTTCATCCGGATTCCCACGACCGTCATCGGCTTGATCGATGCTAGTGTCAGCATCAAGGTTGCCGTCAATTACGGCAACTACAAGAACCGCCTTGGAGCGTATCACGCCCCTATCCATACATTTTTGGACTTTCAGTTCCTACGAACGCTTCCAGAAGGCCAGGTTCGCAATGGTTTCGCCGAGTTGATCAAAATCTCTAGCTGCGCTCATTTGCCCACGTTCAACCTGCTTGATAAGTTTTGCGAGAAACTGATCTCAACAGGCTTCGGTCGCTCCGACGATGCTACTAGCGAGGTTCGCCAGGCAGCGGATGAGATAAACCGCGCTGGCATTTTCGAGATGTTGAAGCTGGAGACGCCGAACTTGCACGAGATAGGTCTCGACCGTGTAATTGCCTATGGCCATACTTGGAGTCCACTCCATGAAGTAAGCAATACTCGCAATCATGATGACATTAGCTTACCATAGACTAGCTTTCCCCGACGGTTCCGCTTCGTCACGGCCATGCCATCTCCATCGATATGGCTTACTCGGCAACTCTCGCCAACCAACGGGGACTCCTCAGCAACGAAGAGCACCACCGAATCTTGAGTTTGTTTTCACGTGCAGGTCTGTCCATGGACCATGAACTTTTCGACGAAGACATGCTCGACAAGGCAACCAAGGCTATCCTCAAGACGCGTGATGGCAAACTGCGAGCTGCCGTTCCGAACCCGCTCGGTAGCTGTGTCTTCTTGAATGACTTGTCTGCGGAAGATATGAATGCTGCACTAAGATATCACAAGGAGATAATGAAGCAATATCCACGCGATGGCTTAGGCATTGACGCCTTTGTCGATGCTAGTGACACTGGCTACACAGTTAACGACGTGCCCGTTGAACAAGCCGCTGTGAACGGCAAAATGGCGAATGGGAAAACGAATGGACACACCAACGGTAACAGCAATGGTAACGGTGTCCCGATTGCGCTTCAACAAGGACTGGCCAACGGGTACTCCAATGGTCATAGGAATTGAACACGCTATGCGATTATTGTAGAGCAGCGAGGGGTGTTGTGGAAGGTCAAAAGCCATGAGTAGATTGTTTCAACACCTACACGAAGTATTCTAGACAGCAATTCATCCCTATATCGCGAGCAGGATCCGTCTACACATAGACGAGTATGAGACATACATGTTGTTATAAAACATGCATCATCTCCCTCCCCTCGTGCACTTACTCGCATACATCTACGTCGTCATGTTCTCCCAAAATTCGACACCGCCGCCCCCTCGCCATCAATTAAGACGACCCACGGAACAGCAGCTTCCTAAAGGAGTGTTGCTCTCCGGAGCCACGCCACCGAAGTGACTGGCAACCAAGAGCAAAAGTTGTGCGTAATGGTCGTGGCTGGCTCCGTTGACTTTTTGATAAAGAAGAAAAAAGCGGGAGGGTGAGGGTTCGGCGAAGGTTTTATAGTGCCGGGTGCCAAGGCGCTATGCGCTATGCCGAAATAAGTTGTTGGGGCCGGTCATGAATCGAATTGTTGGTGATGTGGATGCTCTTGAAGACATGTACAGTCAGCAGTGTAAGATGGGAGTGTAAGATATGATACAATCAAGACTTGGCTCATTGTATGTTGTTATTTCTTAGCCTTTTTGTTGATGTACGTTTAATCAATGCAAGCACTTCAAGTACCCACGCGTCCATGGAAAACTTTATGAGCAATTATGTTCCATGATCGAGCTGAATATCAGATGTAAATGTATTGTGGTATCTGGAACCGTGTAATGAGACGTCCGCTACATATATTCATCCCCAGGCCAGTCAAGTCGAGCGTGCTACATCCTGATCCTTCCCACGTCACCCCCTCCCTAACCCCAAAATCTACCCAACTATTTCGTCACCGACTTAGCAATCTGTTCAGTCTTTGTCGCCGCCTCGCCAGCCGCCTCCTTAGCCTTCACCGCAATCTCCCGTCCCCCCCATTTCCAGTATTGCAAGAATCGGTAGCCCTGTACGCACTGGGACGAGAAGTTGATAGCGTGGCAGCCGAAGAGGAGATAATTCGCAGGCGTAACAGCCACGGAGTAGCGCATGAAGGTAGCAGAGTAGAGACCCAGAGCACCGGTCATAGGGCCAGAGATACTGTGGGGACGTCAGCGGAGCCCGAGCAGAACGGCACGCGATGGTGCAGAAGGCAGGCTCAAGCTTTCATGAGGATAGAGGCAAAGCAGTGGATAGTAGACCGCTTAGTGGGAGGTTGCAACGTACATCTCGGGATCTTTGCTCATGTCCGCAATCGCTGCGAGCGGAATGCCGAAGTTACTCGCCGGACCCCAAAAGTCTGCGTCGCATTAGCCCTGTATCCTCGGATTCCCAATCCTGCATCGTTCCCATGCGTGCCCAAGTAAACGGTGCAGTCCGAAACAGCTACCGCTCGAAGCCGTTCATCGGAACGGAAGCGCCAACATCCACCGGAGCTGACTTACGGGTCGAGCAGAAGTAATCGAGGTACTTGTTGGACCGGATTTTGGCATTGAGGGCCTTCACTGCGGCTGCCATGGTGACTAGGGTTGGAAGAGGGAGCGGAGAGGATCGATGGGTGGGTGAGTCGAAGCCTCAGTATTGAGAGAGATGTTCGCCAAGAAAGTTTAAACACGTCTAGCTCGGACCCGAGAACCTGCCGCTCGTGTGCGTTGATCATCAATTCCGACAACTTGAATACCCATGTCCCTACTGTATACGCCCGTCCAGAATTATGGCGCGATGGCAAAATCACTTTTGAAATAGACTACGTGAATCTACGTCTGAGACAAGCCGACCGCTGCAAAATCATATGTAAGTGTGTGTGTTGACAAGAGAACTCCAGCAAGTCACGCAACAAATTCAAGCAAGCTTGAGCCAGATTTTGGCCATGGTATCATTCATTTCCACATTCTACACTGTCTGAACCTTCCCGCGCCTCCAATTGCTTTTGCTAGTATTTTCTTCATTTTCCCAGCCCTAAACGAATAATTCAAACTCGAAGATTCCGATTGTTGACAGATTCAGGAAAATAGAGATACGGCTCGTAGATGCCTGAGATTCCGCAATTGTAATGAAGCACGGCTCGACTTGGGTTTCTGTGGGACGCGTACTTGGGTGTTGATGGAGGCCTCCGTTCGACGCAAGAAGCCGTCCAATGCGCAATTTATCGTGAGAAACCTGGTGGGCCACCGCGTCCACCTGGAGGGAGAAATCCTGGAGGACCTGGGAAAGGTGGAGGGCCGCCAAAGCCTCCTGGAGGACCACCCGGAGGGAATGCTGCTGCGCCTATGTCAATATATGCTCTCTGTTCATGGTTTTTGGTCACTTACGAGGTCCTCCTGGGGGTGCGCCTCGTCCTGGGAATCCTTGTGGGGCTCCGAAACCTGGAGGAACACCAAATCCGCTCGGGGGGGCGAAGGCAGCTCCAGGACCGGCAACTCCAGGAGCAGGGCCTGTCAGGCCAATTGGCAGACCACGCCCAGCAGGCTTCGAGATGCCTGGGCCAGCAGCCAGGGTTGCTGCCGTTGAAGGCCCACCAGATGCCCCTCCAAGTCGGGCTGCAGGATCTGCAGGAGGCGGACCGTCGACAGAAAGTGAGATAACATGGGCACCGCGAATGATGGTCAGTCCGATCGCGCGTCGTTCTTCGGTCTCGGTGATCTGCTGGGATGCGCCAGGCGCGGCCTTTGCCTTTCGTCGCGTGCGGCGGAACTCTTCGGTATCGGCTAGGACGAGGTTCATGTGCTGCTGCAGTTTAGCAGGTCATCGTAGGCGCAAACGTCGAATGTCGTACCTTGTCAAATGCAAGCATCTGTCCCGCCATTTGCCTGCCATCTTGCAGAGTGACTTTCATACGGTAATTGATCTGGAGAATGTGAGTCCCGAGGGGCGTCTGATGGAAGAGAGAGCACTCACCAGATTTTGCTAAACACCAAGCGTGCGTCAGTGAATCAGTTCTATGCGGTTTTCTTTTCTCAGACCAAGGACTCGAGTACAACAGACAGCAGTACTTACCATCTTCCCCTGCCGGTTTGCAGCAGACGACATGCTGGAAGTGGCGCGTCCGAGGACGACTTGAGATATCGAGAAGGGTGGTGAGAGAGTTGAAGGTACAGCCCCTCCGTGAGTGTATGGCGGGTTGGCAGATAGCAGGCAACGTGAAGCTCTGCACGGCGCATCTTCGGCAAAGCGCTTAGCGAGACTTGGCAAAGCACCAACACACCGAACATCGAATCCATTTTTGACGAGTTGAACTTTAGCGACCACCGACTCACCTCCATCACCACCACCACCACCTCTATACTAACTCACACAGCACCCGCAATGGTATGGAACTGCCCCAAATCGCAGATGCAGTTGCATTTGCACTCGGAGTGCACAGCTAATGTTTGCCCAGGCCGACTCCAAAGCCTCCAACCCCATGCGGGAGCTTCGCATCCAGAAGCTGGTCCTCAACATCTCCGTCGGCGAGTCTGGTGATCGTTTGACCCGAGCGGCCAAGGTGCTTGAGCAGTTGAGCGGTCAGACTCCTGTCTACAGCAAGGCCCGATACACTGTCCGAACCTTTGGTATCAGGAGGAACGAAAAGTATGGCACCCAGCGTGGGGGAGGCTCGAGAGTCAGAATATTGGGTTAACCGGACATGTTAGGATTGCTGTCCACGTCACCATCCGTGGCCCTAAGGCTGAGGAGATTCTCGAGCGTGGCCTCAAGGTCAAGGAATACGAGCTCCGCAAGCGCAACTTCAGCGAGTCTGGCAACTTCGGTTTCGGTATCAGCGAGCATATCGACTTGGGAATCAAGTACGACCCTAGCATTGGGTACGTGGAAGCGCAACAGTCACATATATGACGTACCATGGCTGATTACGCGCAGTATCTACGGTATGGACTTCTACGTCTGCATGACCCGCCCCGGCGAGCGCGTTGCCAAACGTAGGCGATGCAAGTCCAAGATCGGCGCCCCCCACCGTGTCAACCAGGCCGAGACCATCAAGTGGTACAAGAACCGATTCGAAGGCATTGTCCGATAAGCGCGGACGTCGATGGGTGATGAGGGGATGATGATTCGGATCAGTACGACTTTCAGCATATTCGGTCTCGGACGGAGTCCCGGTGTGTAATTAGCAAAAAGCAAGCACAATGACTTGCGGCCTATCTATGGAGCTGGCCTTGCCTTGAGCGAGTGCTTCGATCACAATACGATGGAGGCTTCACTTGGGTGACTGCCGATTCAACCATTGGTGATCTTCTTTCAGTTTCTATGGCGTCTTGCTGTCTGCATGTGCGTGTCTGGTGTCACTGACGAGAGTTGTTAGCTTGCCTTGCCACAATCCCGTAGGAATGTTGAGTACTATCGTGAGACCATTCATACAGTAGAAAGTACTAGGTCAGTATGGCATGATGCCTACCTAGGTCAGAGAACACGAGTAGGCCCGACAAGTAATACAAGTCATGTACACAGCTACTAATTTATAGATAGCACCCGTTCAAGTATACCAAATGCATTCTTGAAACCACCCATCCTTGCAACCCGTGCAACATGAATAATATGTTTCCCAAAGTAGCCACCAATACCACGCACCTTGACCACCAGTGACACGATGGGTTCTCACCAACTTAGGTACACATCCAAAACACGCAAGCACGGGGTGGAAGAATATTACACAAGCACCAACCCAATTATCCATCTATCCTCTTCTACCGTACAATGCCAAATGCTAAATTACTTGTATACACTGCACAACACAAAGCCCAGGCGAGTAAAAGTACTCTGTTAATCACGTAGGGTATCGCTCCTCTCGCTTCTGTTCTCTTCTCTACTCTTCTCTTGAACGTGTGTGCCACAGCGCGTAAACACATGGCACGTGAGCGTAGGCGTACAGGTATGTAGGAAGGATGTATGTATGTATGTATGTATGTATGTATGTATCGAGTATGTATCGAGTATGTATCGAGTATGTATAAAAGTAGGAATTGCAGACCCACACGCATTTCGATGCCGGGCGCCTATTCCACACGCTGGGTGCCAGGGCGGCGGCTGCGGAGTGGGAGTTCTCATGTGATGGGATGTGCATGCGATGGCGTAGTTGTCTGTGCTAGGGCGTTTGGGGGTAGTGTGGTGTAGTGTAGTGTACGGATAGTGTGGTGGAGTTGGTAGTGGGAGTGGGAGTGGGAGTGGTAGTGTATGGCGAGACGCTGGAGCGTTGGTGTGGCGTGAGTACTGGCATGCATGTCTGTACTCTGTTCGTGTCGTTGTCGTAGTTCTGGTGACTGGGGGGAATTTACCATGGAGGGGATATGGATGGAGTTGGTTGAGTGGATTCTAAATGGATGTGGTGTTTTTTGGTTCAAGGTTCCATGATGGGTTGGTTCTGGGGGGTATTTCGAGGGACGTATTATGGGAGTTTGGAGTGGTTGTTTCCTCGTTGTTAGCACGGTATGCGAAGTTGATGTGCTAGCTAGCATGTAATGATGATTATACCATGGGAGAATAATCTGTCTGTCTGCATATCTGTAGTATTACGAAACGCAAAAGATGGGGAGGAATTTTTCAAAGTCCACTTGTATTTTATCTGCACCCATTCAATTCGCCTGCTTATAGTGCGAGAGCAATTATTGTGTACAGAGAGTCCTGCTTCCGCTAGTCACCCCATCCATCTAGGAGCTGCTACAGAGAGAGAGGTATCCAACGCTAGTAGGGAAAGAACCTCGTAATTCTTCCTCCATCCCATTCCCCCAGAACAAAAAAGAAAGAAAAATATCAGCGATTGACGAGCTGGGGGGAATAAGATGAGATAGTAATGAGAAACCGGCCAAAGCCTTTGAAATATGAAATAAAAAAGTGGCAGGGGCAAAAAATATACAAGACCCATGCCGGAGTCGAAGAGCAATCTTCTTGATCCCAGATAGATGTTGGAAGAAGAGAGAGAAGGGGGAAACAATGACGCAACGCTATGCACGACAGACGTCCACACGCAAAGATGATTTATCTCTGGTGCGAGACATTAGGTCCAAAATTGAATCCTTGTGCCGTTGATGCAGCTTGTGGTGGATGCGATGGGCTGGCCATGGGCTGGTAGGCTCCTGGGATGGGCACGGCGTCGTACGACTGTTCACCCGGTGCAGCAGAAACATGATCTTGCTTTCTCTCTTCTTTGAAGCCTGGTGATGTGGGCGGAAGAGGTGGGCTTACGGTTCCAGTCCGTGCTGGTGCGTCGAAGCCTCCTTGCTCGACCTTTGGCGTAGCGCCTTGGATCCTGATCGGCGGTGCCTTTAGTGCAAAGGGCTGCGGTTGGGTGATCTCGCGCGCAAATTGGATTTGATCGGCTTCGCCATTTTCCGCTGCCGAGTGAGGGTCGATGTAGGCGGGATGCCCTGGTGGTGGGCGCCAGCCGCCAGAGCGAGGGGACATGGGACCGAAGCCAGGAGTGTTGGGGGCCGATTGCGAGCGCAGTTGAGCGAGGTAGAGGTCAGAACGGGCCTTGTCACGGACGGCCATGGACTTTCGAAGCTTGCGCTTGGACCAGAAGCGGTAGAAGACAATAGCGTAAATGATGATGCAGAGAGTCTCGATAACCACTTCAATGATGCAGCAGACGAGGGCCCAGTTCTGTTTGGCATTGTTAGCATATAGTATTGTGACAAGGGAGATAGAAAAAGGGCTTACCTGGAGGCGGCAGACGAGAGCATAAGCCACATCGTCCTCGAATAGGTGTCGTCGCTTGTTATCTACGCAAGACCATCCCCACATATCTTTGCCGCTTCCTTGGGATTTACTTTGATTGAAGACGGCGGCGCCAATAGCCCACATGATGATGCTGAAAATGAAGAATCCAACGGCGAAGACGGTGTAGTATGCGGCCACCTTTTCTGCTCTGTGATGGCCACCTCTTGAGTATGCGATAAGAACACCAATGGACATGGCAAGCGAGATACAGGCGATGACGAGAAGCAGTACTTGGGGCCAGGTTTTTGTATTTTGTGCCCATGCTGGGAGGCCGTTCCTTGGTGCGAGTTGTTTTGTTGCGTTGAAGATGGAAAAGGCGGTTGCAAGCATGGAGAGGACAATCAGACTGCAAGCGAAGTTGATTCCTCGGAGGAAGATTTTCGCTATGCGCACTCGTACTTTGACTTTCTGGTCACTGTTAGTGCTGAATCCTTCTCATGGAAGGCTGAGGCGCAACGTACAAGATCCTGCTGTTGCTCTTTCTCGGTCATCTCTTCCCTCTTCTCCAGCATCTGCTCTTCCCTGAAGGTTGGGCTCAGGATCATGGTTTCTGCTGTCCGTGGTGGAGCGCCAGGTGACTTGAGTGCGCTCTTGAGGGGGGTCTTTGGCGTAGGAGGGGGAAGGTATTTTCGGTCGGTTTCCTCCATCTCGACGGAGGGCATGTAGCCAAAGCCTACGTCTGAGACTTGGGCTTGCGGCTTGTAGTGATTTGTAGGATATGACAAGGGTGATCGCGGCGGATCGATTGGTGAGTAAACCGAAGTTGCTTCGGCGAAGCGTGCTGTGCGTGGCGTCTTTATAGAGGGCGCAAGCGAGTCTTGAGATGTGCGTTTCTCAATGGTAACTGTGACAGACTTTTTATTGTTGGCGGCCATTCTAGGACTTTGATCCAAACCAAATCACGGGATGGATGTAGGACGTGAGATGAACATAGACTGGCTGGTGGAAGGGGAGAAGTTCCAAGGATGATGGTGGTGATGATGATGATGATGGATAGGAATGTCTAAGGGCAGGAGAGCAACTTGGATCCAGGCCAGCTTTTGACAAGTCGCAGTGCGCACACTAGGGGATGTGGATATGATGGATGAGAAGGGGAAAGGTATGAGGAAGGCACAAGAGTATTACAATAAGAGACCTGCTGCAGGAAAAGAGGAAGCAAGGACAGAGAGCGAAGCGCTGGCCTTTTGTCTCGGGGCGCTTCGAGGGCAGTATTGGACGACGGGCGGGGGGGGCACGGGTGATGGTGGAGAGAGAGAGAGAGAGAGAGAGATAGACGGCAAGGAAAAGCCTGGCGGGTACTTACACAAGGTCTAAATGTATGGCGCCAATGTAGGTTGCAGTAACACTGCAGTACGGCGTCTGATAGGTGCAGCAGGGAAACAGGATGGTCGCAATGGGAGGCGCCGAGATGGAGGGCAGAAGAGTGGACCAGAAATAGACGCCCGGATGAAAGCAATAGACGATTAGAAAAGTGCGGGCTTCCAGACCGGCGCACACGACTACTGCAGGGCAGAAGGTCTTGGTAGTCGTAGTGGTGGTGGAGGTGGAGGTGAGCAAGCTGACGACTGACGAGGGGGGGGGAGAGATCTGACAGCGCAGAAGTGTATGTAATATGTAGGTTGTCGTGTCAGGCTCCCAACGGCGCATGGACAGTAAAGGCACTATCTATCACAGGTAGATGTGGATGTTGGAGTGAATACGGAGTGGGAGCATAGGGTTGTTCGCGTCTCTACGCCTGTGCAGCGGTGGAGCATGCGAGGGAAGAGAGGCACGAGAGGAAAAAGAGAGCAAGGAAGGCATCTCGAATCGCCCTGACGCACTACAGATGAATACCAGTCGGAAGCAGCAGAGACGCCGAGGACTGTGGGTGTGTTTGCAGGGCGTAGATGCGGGAGAGAGGAGAGCCAATTGGGGATGATTGTTTCGCGCCCGTCAACGCAGACAAGGCCATTGTGAGTTGTGAGTGGGCTGGGATAGACTGGGGCCGCATACACGAGGGACGGGAAACAAGCTTGGACGGGCGCGTCGCGGGGGAAGCTCTAGACCAATGGCGCGATCAGAGAGTGACAACACAATGTCCGTGGAATATACAATACAAGTACATAGAGTTCTGATGTTGATGTCGCTATCATCACCGTCGTGAAGCAATCACTCACCACTCGTCATGGCCATCAGCATTGTAGGCATCAGCGCAGCTAAATTACTCGTTTGGGTTTGTTTAGCGGTGGCGATGGTCCTCTTTTAGGTGCATTTAATGACGGCAGTATTCCTCTTTTGGGCACGTTTAATGACGGCAGTATTCCTCTTTGGGCACATTTAACGACGACAATATTCCTCTTTTGGGCGCATTTAATGACGGCAACGGGAGGCGAATCACAAGCGCAAGCTTCGACCCCAAAAATAGCCGTGCGTGGTCTAGCACACGCTCAATGCAGATCAATTATGTCCACAGCTAGCCCAATCGAGGGTGATTTTCCATACGACGCGCGAGATTGCTTTCCCTTCATTCTCTCTCTCCCTTGACGAGTTGATAGCCTGTCTATTCACTCTATGGTAGATCGATATCTCATTGTATGGAGTACTGTCGACGGCTACTCCGTAGACATATGCCGCCTCAGGCTTACGTTCCGCCTGCCTCTTGTCATCATCGTGTGATAGGCTGACGTCAAGGGAAATGAGACTGCGGGAAACAGCAGCGACGACGCCGCACTGAGGTGAGAAGGAAGGAAGGGGCCGTCCCGAGCGGCGTCGAGTATGCAAACTGTGCCTCGTCTTCTCTACACCACCCAAGTAGACACCCGAGTAGTTACATGAAGAAGAGTCCCGCTTGACCTTCTACATACTTGTCATTCGCTTTCTTTGCCACCCAAACCAGCCTTGCCATCGTTCACCGTTCCCGTCGTCAATCAGCCGTACAATATATGTCTTGTACCATGCTCGCTCACTGCATGCAGATACATGCCTGTTTCGAAACATTTTAAGCCCTTTTCGCCCTTGGCTTCCTTTTCCTTCTCTTTGTTCCCCCCTCTCCCTGTCGCTTCTATATTATCTGCGGAGTATGTTTGCCTCGTTCACGTGTACATAGAGCGAGGAGGCCGGGCTGCCTGACCATCAGATTAGCCGTGGGTGAGATGGGGATATTTTGGGAATACTGTCGGGTATTACCATCATCATTATGAATGTACACATGTTAATATAACCCATCTATGTACGTATCTCGCTTCTATGTACAGAGACAGACCCACGATACATGTACCCATGCAGGTACAAAAATATCAAGTTCATCAACCATCCCATGACCTGATCAATGAAAAGAAGAATGTCATCTTTTAGGCGTGCTATACTCTCACCCCTCCCCTCTCTCCCTTTCTCTCTCTCTCTCTTTCTACAAACACCTCCATCCGCTCTATCTACTATACTCACGCAGCACCTCGTCATAAGCCTGGTAGAACCTCGTATCCCTCACCTGACTCTCCTCCCTATTCAAGCTTCGCCCCCTCCGCCCCCTCAACTCACCCGCAGAGAAAAGCGGTCGAGGCACTAAATCGCCATCAAAATCCCGATGCACACGATCCACCAATCTCTCCTTTCTTATTCTCTGCCGACAAGATCCTGCATCTCTAGTCGCTGCCGGCGGTGCTGAGGGCGCCCTTCTATACCCTACACGCGCAACGTGGGCCTCGCAGTAAGGGTTCAACGGCGGGTATTCAGTGTATGGTAGTTTTTCTTCTGGCGCATCATCATTACACGCTGAACCGACGTCAATGCCTTGACAACCAAAAGAAGAATCAGAATTGCTCCGTTTTCGTCCAGTCCAGCCAATCGCCGTAACCCTTTGTTTACCTTTACCGTCCTTGTCACCAGCGTGCGGGGGACTGAATAAGTCTTGCCAGAAATAGTGGGCTTGACCCTGCGATGTCCTACTCGTATTCTGTCCGACACTTGAAAGTTCCTGTGTCTCTAGCTTTGGGGACTTGACTGGGTTTGGGGGCGGTGGGGGCGGTGGGGGGGTAGGAGTAGGAGTGCGACCGTTTTTCCTACTCCCTCGTTTTCCATTCCTTTCGACCTCTTTCCTTGAACTCGCTTCAGACCCGTCAAGTCCACCACCATCACCGTTTGAGAAGTTGGAGGTGCCCCCACCATCTGGCAGTACCAATATAGGCTGTGGGTTCGAGATATGGAGCTTGCGGATATTCTGTTTGGAAGAAGAAACGTCAGCGAGTGGTCTCGTACATTCTCGATAGGATGTCTGTTCCGAGACATGGCAGAGACTACAAAGAATACGTGTAAACCAGCTTGCTTTCTTCGCCTTCTCACCACCTCTACGACGCTTGCGCGACCGCCCGGTCCTCGTATCGTCAAGAGCAGAAACGTACTGCGTCCTTGTCTGAGACGCAGCTGGAACAAGGCATCTTTTATCCTTTCCAGTAGAATGAGGAACTGCGAAAATATTCTGACCTACCGGTACTATAGGTGGAGGAGGTAATCCCCTCTTTATGTTCCTATCCTTTACGCCCATCTCGCCACAGTCCATCACACTGGTACCACGGCTCGCCATCGCACTACCAACACTTCCCTTACCGGCGCCAGTACTGCAATTCCTGCTCAGACTCGGACTCGGCGGCACGGGCGGAGGCGGAAGTCCTTTCTTCCCGTTTCCGCAATTCCCAACGTCCATGCGCGATCGAGGGGCGGGCTCGAGACGAGGGACTCGAGGCGGCGGTTTACCAGTGTCGATGATGACTTCTTGTGCATCGTAGACGACACTGTTGGAGGCACCTACTTCAATCGTCACGGCAGATGAAGGGGTACCTTTCCCCGTTTTGCTCTCACTCGGCCTGAAAGGAATGTTCCAAGTATTGGGGGAATTCGTAGAGGTAGATCGTTGCTTTGAGATTGTGCTCAGGGGATGTCTGATACTTGTAGCCGCAGGGCGGAGAATAGCCATCGGTGATGGGGACCGCGATAGCGACCATTCGGCTACGATGGTGCGAAGCGGTGATGAAGACGCAGTGCGGGTCGTAGAAGAGGTAGGTGTCTTCTTCGTGTCTCCATTTCCGCTAAGCGACTCCTCGTAGATATTCTGAAGCGGGAGTTCCTGCTCCTGACCACGTCTAATGCCCTTATTCCGCTTACGCAGATTCTGGATCCCGAGCCAAAGTTTCTGGCCTTCGCCTTTTGGTCCTGCCGCGTAGATTTCCTTAGCACTGCGGTAGAGATTCGTGAGGGAGGGCGTACTGTTGGATAAAGGGTCGTGCATGTACACATCATTTGAGATGCCCTTTTTCAGTTCAGGGCCAGAAAATTGAGAGGTTTCGTCTTTCCTGTCGTTGGTTTCCTTTTCTTTGCTAGGGTGTGATGAAGGGGAGGAATGCAAGGTACCTGATGCCTTTGACTTTCCCTGTGCAACAACAGTAGCCTTCATCTGCCTCTCCGCCACACGCGCTCTCTCGCACACCCTCGGCAAACTCTCCGTCGAATCTCTAAAACATGCCCATCCAATACTAACAGGCTCCTCTTCCTCCTCTTCTTCACCTACAACACCCTCCCCCTCAACCGCCAAGTCCGCAGCAAGCGGCGATACCCCCGTCATCTCTGGCAAAACGAACGGAGAACTCGGAAGGGAACATGTTTTCCGAGTTAGCTTGGGCCTAGGCCAGTTCCCTGGATCCATATAGTAACTCTGAGGAAGCTCGTCAGCTGTAGGTGAAGTAGTAGCAGTATCCGTAGGAACCGAGTAAATAGACCCTTCATCGTAGAGCGAAGGCGTGCCAGATGAGTGATAGAATAGATCAGTGTCTCTGGTGGGGAAGGAGTTGGATGGTTTTGAGAGTGTGTATGTTGATTCAGATTCGTCCTTGTCGTGGTAGCTTTGAGGCGCTTCGGAAATGGACGCTTGCGTCCTTTTGGGTAGGGGAAACTCGTGCATGATTTCGACTATGTGTGAAGGAGATGTCTTGTTGCGATTTGATTTGTTCTTGGTGGCCATGTGTTTGCTTTCTTGCGCGTTTGGATACATGGAGGTGAGGTGGTGGAATTGGGATTGGGATGTATATGAGGTAGGGGTGGAACTAGTGATTGCTAAAGACGTAAAGCCTTTCGATTAGTTGCTGTTGTTGTTGTTGTTGTTCAAAGTGTGGCAGTCGTCTTCGTCCTCTTCCTCGTCCTCGTTGTCGTCGTCGTTTTCCTTCTCCTTATAAGAGAGAGAGAGAGAAAGGGAAAAATTCCGGCTCGTCGGCACAGTTACCTCGACCCCCCCAAGCCCAAAGACTCGTCCAAGTACGCTTTCAGAAACGGATACCACGGAAGAGACGCTGAAATGGATGTATGTACGCAGGATATGCGGCTCGTTCTTCTTTCGCAAGTCACGATGGTGGTTGCGGGTTTACGTGTGTAGCTTAAGGTGTTACGGCTTTGGGGGCACTGGTACCTTGCAGCAGCATCAGCAACAGCAGTGGTGGTGTGACTCTGATGCCACGTGAAGGTGTGTCAGGTTTGTGATAGCGGGGGGGGAAATAGTGTATAATGTTGGTGCGAATTGTTTACTGTTGTGTTGTGCTATGCTGTGCTATGCTATTATGACATGAGGACAAGCAACATAGAGTATAATTGATGTGCTGTATGTGGGTGATAAGTTGGGGAAAAGGCAGTGTTTTATGATCCCAAGTTATCCCTTCGAATAGTTTCTATATTAGGGCAATAAAGAAATTTGGGGGATACATAAGGGTCGAGTAGTGTTGGAGCGCACAATGGAATAAAGGATCCTTTGTCTGCGTGTTCGCTCGCGTGGACAAGTCTCGCGATTGCACAATGTTTGGCCAAAGCTGAAAAGGTTGGCTCTTTAGCGAAGAGAAAGGCCTCGATGGGGTAGTTTCAGGGCAATCTGTTATAAAGGCGTGAATGTGATATGTTGGTGCGTGATGGAGCGAGGAGTTGGCGTAACGTGAAGGAGCACAGAGTGGTCTCGGTTCCGCGCCCTCGCTGTACAAAGTGACTGAAGGCTACTTGTACAACGTGGGACCAACCGCTCATCATGTATTTTCGACATTTCCTCGCAGAGGTAACAAAGATGGTGCTCGGAAAGTGTGAAACTGCTTGGTTCTAAGCAAGAGTTCGACAAGAGGATTTTTGACGTGATATATCAGTTGCAGTATTCGTCACCACAATCCTTGTAATTACCGCAGGACTCACTGATATCCTGAAGCTATCTCCTATGTTGTCCGCATATGTCTGCAGGGGTTGCAATTAGGATATTGCGAGACTGAGCGTTGTCTTGTGGGTATCGGAAGATGCGCGGTAGAAACGTTGGGAGCTGGCTTATCATGTAGTCATACAGCCATTAATATGTACTTGTCACTAGTGGGGAGCTTTGAAGATTCCACCCATATCATATCGCATTTATTCATAACAAAATTCGTTCCTCTTAACTATTTTTGAAGCGGAGACAATTGCCACGTCTCCACGCTGTAACATCTTATAGGTTCACGGCCGTCCTGAAGTTCTGGCCTGCGTAGATGGCGTTGGAGCCAAGCTCCTCCTCGATACGGAGGATCTGGTTGAGCTTGGCTAGACGCTCAGAGCGTGCTGGCGCACCAGTCTTGATCTGCCCGCTCCTCAATCCCACAACGATGTCAGCAATGGTCACATCCTCGGTCTCTCCTGAACGATGAGACACCATCACACCCCAGCCAGCACCAAACGCATCCTTCGCTGCCTGGATAGCCTCCGAGATGGTGCCGATCTGGTTCACCTTCAGTAGAAGAGCATTGCACGATTTGAGCTCAATAGCCTTCTTGATGAACTCGGGGTTAGTGACCGTCAGGTCGTCACTGTTCTACAATTAGCCATACGATCAATGCACTAGTGCTCTTCACTTACCCGACAATCTGGAAGTCCGAGGTCTTGAAGAAGTAGCTCCAAGCCTCCCAGTCGTCCTCGGCGAAGGGGTCCTCAATGCTGACTATTGGGTACTTCTCAGCCAGCGACTTGTAGAGGTCAGCAAGTTGCTCATACGTGAGCCACTTGCTCTTGTCGCTGTCCGGGTTCTTGAAGTCCAGGTCGTACTTCTTCTCCTCGGTCTTGTAGAATTCGCTAGAAGCCACGTCCATGGCGATCTTGATCTTGCCGGTGTAGCCCGCCTCCTCAATAGCGGACATGATCAGATCGAGCGCCTCCTCGGGTGTCTGGATATCGGGAGCGACACCTCCCTCATCGCCGACGTTTCCAGCAGACTGGCCGTACTTCTTCTTGGCAAGGGTCTTCAACTTCTGGTAGACCTCAGACCCCTGGCGCATAGCCTCGGAGAATGTGGGAGCATCGGAAGGAACGATCATGAACTCTTGGAACGCAAGGCGACCACCTGCGTGGGAACCTCCGTTCAACACTAGAATCAAGACGAGTCAGCAAGGTCTACTATTACAGTGTGCAGGTGGATGTTCCAATTTTGGGTTCGTTTTCTCTTGCATTTCAGAATCAAAGGGTGGATGACTTCAAGTCTCACACGTACCATTCTGGAACGGCACAGGGAGCACATAGGGCTTTTTGGTGCCAGCGAGATCGGAGATGTGGGCATACAGAGGCACACCCTTCTCGGCAGCGGCGGCCTTTGCAACAGCCATGCTCACACCGAGGATGGCATTGGCACCAAGCTTGGTCTTGTTCGTGCTGTGAAGCGACGTTAGCCATTGCGGTCAAGCGGCTTCGTGTACTTACGTTCCGTCGAGCTTGTTCAAGAAGGCGTCGACGGCGGATTGGTCCTTGACGTCGATGTTCTCCTTGATGAGAGCAGGCGCGATGATGTCGTTGACATTGGAGACGGCCTTGGTGACGCCCTTGCCACCCCACTTGGACTTGTCTCCATCACGGAGCTCGCAAGCCTCGTGGGAGCCAGTGGAAGCGCCGGATGGCACAATGGCGCGGTGCAGACCAGTCTCGCTGACGAGGTCGACCTCGACGGTGGGGTTACCACGCGAATCATAGACGGAGCGGGCGTGGATCTTTGTGATGGCCATGTTGGTGGTGTTGCTGTGTCTGGTGGCGAGGGTAAGCTGATGATTGGGAGAGGCGGTGATGGGCGGAGTAGATATAGGTGAGGAGGGAGGGTGAGTCAAATGGAATGAAAGACGTGCAGCGGAGGAAAAAGCAGCCTCCGTGCCAGTCGACAAGCCCAGAAATCGTCAAACGGCTGAGCGGGCAGCCAAACAGCTCTAGGCTGGGTGAAGTGGGAACATACGAGCGCGGGGTGGGTCGGCCGCGGAAAGAGCAATTAACTTTGGGATTGGACTTACGTGCAGGTTTCTGTGGTCAGATGGGTTTCGGAGAAAAGCACCGTGTGATGATGTGGAATGGGAGGCTAGAAAGGTGTTGAGAGTTTGGAGGGGCAGTCTTTGTGGTGGTGGGGCCGAGAGGCACTGGCGATGATACTCTTGCCCTGCATGGTTATTGGCCAATGGATGGTGTCACCTCACGGCCGTGGGCAGCTGAAGCTCGCTTTCTTCCCAGAGAGATGGACGGAGACGGTAGATAGACGACGATACTTGGTAGACGGTCGAGGGCGGGATTAGGTCGGCACTACTTCGTTCCCAGGAACAGCTATCGGCATGTTTCAAGAGCTGCTTTGGATGCGCAAGTCGAGGAGTGAGTGTGAATATAGAGAGGCTGACACATGGTGTCCCAGACGTCCACCGCTTCGAGCGGGCCGGTAGCATCAATTCTGCCCAAGGAACAGCCTCGAAAACTTTGTTCATGCATGTCAATATGTCTATACTCATAAGACCCCCTCTCTGTTGTTTCCCTAGCGTGGACGAGAGTCATGTGACCGACGTTGGCACGTGACTGAAAGTCATGTGAATGGACGGCCCGAGCTCCATCGCCGACCGCTTGGCATCAAGGCAGCTCTGATGTCGTGTGTCTACACGCTCACCTGCCGACGACATTGTGATTTCTTTCCTCCGTTCTACTTCAATTTCCCACTCGGTAATTCGGGGGTAGCTGCCAAAAACCACCCGACCTTGTTGCCGCTGACTGCCATCAAAACACCCCTCCCTCACTACCACTCCAAGGTTTAATCATCATGTACGAGTTGCGGCCCCAGCTTGCTTCCTGGATCAGCTATTGACCATGTGTATAGGGAGGTGCTACTAGGAATCACGGGAAAGGACTTCACCCTCATCGCCGCGTCGAAGGCCGCCATGCGAGGCGCCACCATCCTCAAAGCCTCCGACGACAAGACCCGGGAGCTCAACCCGCACACATTGATGGCATTTTCGGGGGAGGCTGGCGACACAGGTATATTGAAACCCCACACTCTCCTTCTATCTAGAAAGAGGAGAAGTCGCTGTCGGATAGAGAGGCTAACATGGCCTAGTACAATTCGCCGAATACATCCAAGCGAACGTACAGCTGTACTCGATGCGTAACGGCATGGAGCTCTCACCGTCCGCGACCGCCAACTTTGTCCGGGGAGAACTTGCTCGAGCGCTTCGATCACGGAGACCGTACACCGTGAACCTGCTATTGGGGGGCTACGATAACATTGCAGACAAGCCGACGTTATACTGGATCGATTACCTGGCGAGTTTGGCACCGGTACCGTATGCCGCACATGGCTACGCGCAGTATGTTTATTCCACGTTGAAACCGCCGCGGTGAATTTCGTGCTGATGCGGAACAGATACTACTGCCTGTCTCTCTTGGACAAGCACCACCACCCCGACATCGACTACGAGCAGGGCCTCAAGATCCTACGCATGTGCACCGAAGAGCTGAAACGGCGTCTACCCATTGACTTCAAGGGCGTTATGGTCAAGGTGATAACGAAGGATGGCATAAAGGACGTCGAGTATGAGGATGATGTCAAGGTGGCTATACCGTGAACAATGAAATCTCACGCACGTGGCATGGATGAGCAGAACCGCATATTGGAGTTATGGTAGTACGGTCATGAGTGTACAATATCATCTACGTACGCACGAATGAGAGGGACCCGACTGTTCAAATGAAGTGATACACGGTCACTCCGCTTCTTTCCTCGTACGCCTTATCGGTTGCCTAACCCTCAGGCCATCCGGCTTGTCTACTCATCCGCATTTATCTACATACCTAAGTACCCCCCCCGCCGGTGACCCCGACAGCGTCAATGAATAATGAATCAAATACAAAAGTGAAACCATCGTATATCAAGAATCTTCCTCCGCGTGCAACAGAAATGTTGGAATGCTGGGATCTGATGAATTCAGAATTTGAAAAAAAAAAAGAGAAAAAGAATGCGGTACATAGTACGCAGTACAGCAGTCCAACATCTTCGCGATGCCATCTTGCTTTGTCCAACCCCAACAGATGCATGATGTGGAGTTGGTATCTCGCTTTCCAACGCAGGCCCACCATGTCGTCAATAATCAACCCCCGCCCACATTCATCATATAGTGACATGGCCAAAGATAGAGCAACAAATTTTCATACTCGAAGCTCTGTGACGTGTTACTAGAGTCCTGCAAATGGTTTGTATGCCAGAACCAATCGTGAAAAAATACAGATAGAATTCTACGCCTGAACGCGCCCCCGCTGATACACCACCAAAACTCCCAGCAGGCAAAAGGATCTTGTACTCTAAAAGTCCTCATCATCCATATCTTGGTCATCACCAGCCTCGATAAAAACAAGCCGCGTGCCCTCTCCAGTCGTTTGCCAAACCTGTTTGACCTTGTTAGCATGTTCTCTCTTGAACTTGTCGAGCAATACAAACTTACGTCAAGAAGAGAATATTCGTCAATCGCTTCCTCGAACTGATCTGCAGTGAAGCCCTTTGCAAGCACTCGTTCCCTGACCCTGCGAAGGTCAAGTTCGCCCCGGGTTCCATCGCCAACAGCAGCAGCACCGCTCGCTTCCATTGTCTTGATAAGGTGATAAATCTTGCTGCTGGGAGTGTGGTCGTCCCTGCGGTTGTCTTCGGCGTACAGCGAAGCTTTGCTGACCTCTGTAAGCCTCAACGCCTCGTCGATATCCTCAGTGATGACGTGATCGGCGAAACGTAGACGAGCTAAAGCCTGGGAAAGACGAAGTACGCCAAGCAGTGTACGAGATGAGGTATGTGTAAACTGCTTCTTCGAGCCTTCCTCGCGCTTCTGCTGCTGTCGCATGCGTACGTAGGCGCCGACCATATAGTCTGAGACGTCTTTGGGCACGGTCGGTCGGAAAGACCGCGCGCGAGCAACCCACTGTCGTACTTCGGCTGGGCTGAAGACAATTCCACCCGGGGCCTCTGGGTGGACGTTGTGCATATGCACGTGTGTTACGTGGCGAGCAAGCTCTTCGTCCGAGTCTCGCGAGGGGGTATCAAGAATGAGGAAAAGAACGTCGAAACGAGAGAGAAGCGCAGCGGGAAGATTGATGTTCTCAACAGGGGAAATGCGAGGGTTGTAGCGACCGTAGAGAGGATTGGCCGCAGCGAGAATCGAAGTACGAGCGTTCAGTGTCGTGGTGATACCGGCCTTGGAAATCGAGATGGTCTGCTGCTCCATGACTTCGTGAATCGCTGTCCGATCGCCGTCGTCCATCTTGTCAAATTCGTCAATACAGCACATACCATTGTCAGCCAACACGAGCGCGCCACCTTCAAGGACCATTTCGTCTGTAACTGGATCTCGCATGACGGCTGCAGTGAGACCGACACCACTGCTTCCGCGACCTGTTGTGTATACACCGCGAGGTGCTACCTTGGTGATGTACTTGAGGAGCTGAGATTTGGCGACACCAGGGTCACCCATCAAACAGATGTTGATATCGCCTCGGATGCGCATACCGTCGCCGACCTCCTTGGTAACACCACCAATGAGCTGTAAAAGCAAAGCCTTCTTGACATCGACATGGCCGAAGATTTCCGGAGCAATAGATCGCGAAAGATACTCGTAAAGCTGGCCGGTCCTCTCAAGCTCGTTCATCCTCTTGAGAGTAGGTTGGGCAAGCACGATGTCGTCGTAGGCTTTCTTGTGTTGGAATACATACTGTGCCTCCAAGTACGTATCCGTGAGCAGGCCGGCGCGGATCGCCTTGAAGCCAGTGTAGGGAGTGGGAAGGAAGATGCCAGCGCAGTCAATGACATCGCCGGGGTTGATTTGGCGTACCAACGCGCCGTGACAGTGAATAGTGAGCTGTCTCGGAATATGACCGACAGGCACCTGGTCAGACATTTCTTGGATCTTGACCTCCTGGAATGGAAGGAACTTCGAAGCTCGCGTGGACAAGAAGAGCTGGCCTTTGGTGTTGTTCTTCTTGCAGTCCGAGGAAGGACATTCCTCTAAGGGGGTGAACTGCTTAGTGGTGATGGGCTGAAAGATGTCACATCCACAACGATCGCAAGTGTATGCGTTGACTTGCACGGCAGGCTTGACGTCTGACACTCGGGTCGCAATACCACGCACGGTGATGAGGTGACCTAGATGCGCTCCTCGCACGTGACGTACGGCCAGTGCCTTCATGCTGCGTTGGCTGCTGGAGCCAGACGGTACCCTAGGTTTGAAGTTGAGAGCGTACCGACGGGTCAAGGCAGGCGGAAAGATGACCTCTGGTGGCGGCTGGCCACCATCTTCACCCTGATGCAGCTCTTGATGTCTCTCATTGCGCCTTGAACGCTGTGTCATGATGATGTCTAGAACGTCATCCTTGAAGCTGTGATTGTTAGAAGGCGCCGCTCGTGGAGTGGGAGAAGGAAAGATCGTACGTAGGTTCCTGTGAAGTTGGAGGCAAGACCTTGTCTACCGCACGCGAGAAGACTTCAATGTAGTGGTGGGCGTTCCGCTCAATCGACTCTACCAGCTTGAATTGGTGTTCGTCGTCCATGGATGCTTTCTCCCACTGTTGCGCATCAGCACCATGGCCCCGATGTCGTTTCTTCCTCCCCACTCACCGCGTCCAGATCGTTGAGATCGATGATGATGTTCGTCCGAATCCGGTCTGCGACATCGAGCAGCATCTGCATGTATTTGGCCTTGGACTGGGGGCGCCTCCGCGATCCATCCGGTGCGGGATCGTCCGAGTCGTCCACCATGTCGTACTCATCGCCGCTGTCGGCTGCACCCGCGCCATTGAGATTGAGATTTTCCAGCTGCTCGGCGGCCTCGGTAGAAGACGATTTGAAGTTTTGCAAGAAATCCACAAAAGCAGCTGGTAGAGTGCGTGGACTAGATTAGCTATGATCAAGTATTTTCTTGTGGGCCAGATGAAATGAGCATTTTGCACCTACCTTCTTGCTCTTCGTAGTTGACGCGGGCCTTCTCGTTGAAGAGAGCCATTGCTGCACAAGGCTTGTGAGAGGTATCGAGAAGCGGGTGTGGAGGGGCGTGAGGTGAGGGGGTGGGCGCAATGTCGACAGTGGGACAATGGGGCTGGCAGCGCGTTCTTTCGCGTCTCGCGTCCAGGGCTAGCGCTTGATGATTGGCTGCAGACCAGGTCCATGCTGCCCGCTCCGAATCGCCTTGGGCTTGTTGCAAGGGAGTGGGCCACTGGGCGAACGTAACAACCTCGGCAGCGCAAGGAGCTCAGAGCTTATTAGGCTTTTGGGGTGAAGAGGACGAGAAGCATGATGGGGCTGCTGTAGTATTCATTCTCACATCATCATCACGCGTCAGCACCATGCCTCCAAAGAAGCCCGTCGGTCAAGTCGTCCAGGCTGAGGTCGCCCTACAACAGTCTCTCAAGAATTGTCTCGTCAACCTCCCCGCGTCCCTCGTTTCGGTGTTGGTGAATGCAAATACCGTGCGTGACAGACACCATGCATCCGTCGTTCTTAGGCTCTAGCTAAATATGCCTTGAAGGTTGCCCAGAATGTCGTCGTCGAGCTGTCTTATCGGCAACCTCCCCCGCCCGGCGTCTCCGAATTGAAGAATGCATCTCCGCAGAAGTCGGTGTTCTTAGGATGGACCGGCATGCAGAGCAAGCGCAGGCTTGCGCCCGTGGTCAGTCGTGAGGGACTGAGCGGTACAAGAGGTGGGCCTGCTGCGAGCGAGCAAGACATACAGGCCGTGGAGGTTGACACGACCTTTGCGCGCCTCATCGGCCTCAATGAGGCGCAGAAGGTTGGGATTGTATTGCATCCGGACCCCCCTCAGGCGCATACCGTCCATATCGAGCCATTGACGCCGGTGGATTGGGAGATGATAGAGCTACATGCGCAATTCCTTGAGCTCAACTTCCTATCCCAGATACGCGCCCTGCCAAACCCACAGGCTCCGTCCTCTCACCCATTGACCCTCCACCTGTCGCCAACTACCACCGCCAACATAATCGTAACCTCCGTCGCCCCTGCCCCTGCCACAGACTCGTCCTTCGTCAAGATCTCGCCCGATGCCGAAGTAATTGTTGCGCCAAAGACACGTCAGAAGTCGGATCGCAGCGCTCCCCGTGAAAGCCGCAGTGTGGGCGGTGCATCAAGAAAGAGCGGCAAAAGCACCGCCAGCACCGTCAGACGTCGCAGTGGCCGAGACGAGCCAGCGAGTCGTGGTGCTGTGTTCCTTCGCGGAGTAGATCGAAGTGTAGCCCAGGAGTGGTTTGACGATGAGGAAGATGCTGATGCGGAAGGCTTGAAAATATGGGTGGATAAAGATATATTGCTCACCAAGGCCCTGAGAGGAGTTACTTGGGTCTTTGTTTCTGTGGTCAAGCCTGCTGGATTGCAGGAGCCTGTGGATATGTCGAAGGAACAAGCCCAAGCCCAAGAGAAACCTGCTGCCAAAGTTGTCGCGAGCATCGGTACCTGGGAAGATGGGCCCGACAGCCGGCACGCTGCACTATCAGCAGATCTAAGCAAATTGCTGTGTCATCAAGGCTTTGTAGGGGGGCTTGTCCGCATTGAAGCTGCACCCACCCAGACCTCTAAGCCTTCGTCTATTAAACCTCCAGGAGGCAAGGATTCGAAGGACCCTGTTGTGAAGACGATAAAGATACTCCCTTTCTCCACCACTTCCAGTCATGCAAATGGGTCGCTTAGGTTCGGCGGTGAATCGAAAAAAGATCAAGACGAAGCAGTACAGAAGATCAAGATGGCTTATGGCAAGAAGCATGGCTTGTTGGATGGGCCTGTGACAGATGGAATGATTTTGCCCCCTCTTGAAGATTCTATGCTGGGATGGCAAGGAGGCATCCTAAAATTTGACCCTCCACAGCCTGTATCAGGACTATCTTGGGTCTTGTTCTCCGAGAGAAAACCGCCTGTAGAGCTAGGGCCGGAAATACCAAAACCCTCGAGCTGGACAAAAGGGTGGCAACAAGGCGAGCCTCTCCCGAGCTTACCTCCATACTTGGTGGGCATCGATCCTCTAGTCGACCAGTTGCAATCACATCTCACCCATAACTCCTCCGTGCTACTGACCGGAGGTTTGGGCGCTGGCAAGTCGAAGTGTGCCCAGCTCCTAGCTCATCGGCTTCGCACTGAGTTCCTATTCAATACCGTCTACTTTTCCTGTAGAAAGCTAGTTACCGATGAGACAAGGGTGTCTACTATCAAGGAGACGCTGAACAGAATTTTCGCATTTGCCGCTTGGGGCGCAAGATCTGGAGGCAACGCCATTGTCGTATTGGACGATCTGGACAAGCTCTGCCCCGTTGAGACGGAGTTGCAAGTTGGTAACGAGAACGGACGAAGCCGCCATGTCAGCGAGAGCATCATCTCTATTGTTCGACAATATTGCTCCATCCACTCTGGCGTAGTACTACTTGCTACTGCCCAGGCCAAGGAATCACTAAACAATGTTATTATCGGCGGCCACATCGTTCGGGAAATAGTAAGCTTGAAAGCACCAAACAAAGACGGCAGACGAAAGGTGCTCGAGATGCTCGCAAATAAGGATACCAAAACCCAAACCTCTCAATTACAGAAACCCAACGGACATGCTTTCCCTCCATCACCTTCCGCTAGCCGCCCAAGCACTGCTCATCGGAGCCAGCCTAGCGGGGGGAGTATAGAGAACGATGGCGCCTCCGAAGAGGACGGGTTCGTTCTTGATCCCACTATCGACTTCCTGGACCTTGCCGGTCAAACAGATGGTTACATGCCAGGCGACTTGGTGCTTCTCACATCGCGGGCACGCAATGAAGCGCTTATTCGCTCCGTCGCCGACGGTTCTAACTCGACCTCAGTATCATTGACCCGAGGGGACTATAGCTCCGCGCTTGCCGGCTTCACACCGGCTTCCCTACGCAATGTAACACTGCAATCTTCTACCACAAAATGGGACTCAATAGGTGGGCTCCTAGAAACCCGACAAATACTTTTGGAGACCCTACAGTATCCTACGACATATGCACCTATATTCGCGCAATGCCCCCTCCGATTGCGATCCGGTCTACTCCTCTACGGCTATCCTGGGTGTGGCAAAACCTTACTGGCTTCCGCCGTGGCAGGCGAATGTGGCCTGAACTTCATTTCCGTCAAAGGCCCTGAAATCTTGAACAAGTATATCGGTGCATCTGAAAAGTCTGTCCGTGATCTCTTCGAGCGTGCTGAAGCAGCAAGACCTTGTGTGCTCTTCTTCGATGAATTTGACTCAATAGCCCCTAAGCGTGGCCACGATTCGACCGGCGTTACAGATCGTGTCGTCAACCAGTTGCTGACGCAGATGGATGGCGCTGAAGGCTTGAGTGGTGTGTACGTACTCGCGGCTACATCACGCCCTGACCTCATTGACCCTGCGCTCCTTCGTCCAGGTCGATTAGACAAGAGTTTGCTCTGCGATATGCCGGCTTTGGAAGAACGCATCGACATTCTCAAAGCTGTGACGCGCAAGCTACGTCTTGCGCCCTCTATTCTCGATCTCGGCTCCGCAGGCGAGAATTTGCGTGAGATAGCTCAACGTACGGAAGGTCACTCCGGTGCAGACTTGCAAGCTGTTGTATACAATGCACAACTTGAAGCCATCCACGACGCGCTAGGGGACACGGATCTCGGCGACCCTACCAAGAGCGGTAGTGCAAAGGAGTCGTCTTCTTCCAACAATACATCTTCCTCAAGCAAAGAACCTCGCATCCCAACCTTTACCCATTTCCGGTTCGGCGATCCGACACCCACATCCCCGGACGTTTCCAAACCTCTTCCCTCCCAACTTAACGAGCGCGCCCTCATCGCCCAAAAAATATCCGCCCTACAAACACTACGCCGCAAACAGAAACAAATCCAGCAACAACAGCGACCGGGCAGTAAAGGCCAGGACGACGATGAAGCTAATAAGGGAGAGGCGATGGAAAGATCGGAGCCGCAGATCGAGTGGAGGCATATCGAGAGTTCTCTAGCAAGTACCAGAAGCAGTATTAGTCAGCAGGAGAGGAGACGGTTGGAGGGAATTTATAGAGAATTCGTCGTGGGAAGGAATGGGGAGATGCCAAGCGGGCAGGGGGGTACGGAGATTGGGGGTCGGTCGAGTCTGATGTAGTGTAGCAATATTTTCTGACGGCGAGTATTGTATTTGAGCTTATCTATCTACTGTTGTATGAATATGTAGTGTCTAGTTCGTTTTAAGGGCCATTCGGCGGCCCATCCGTTGTTGGCTTGATCTGGCAGAATAAGAGGTTAACAGGATACAACGAGCCCTAGTCCTTCGATCCAGGGACAGGTACGCGGTAATTGAAGCGCACCATAGTATCGCCGTATTTCTGCTACAGTCGCTCTACAAACAAAGAATTGCGTATTTGATGTTGACATGCTGCGTTCGTTCGTTCGCTGGATGGTAGTTTGGTACTTGGGAGGAGCCACAGACCAGACCAAGCCACAGGCGAGACACCTTCCTCAACAAGCTTACGTCTAATGTCCCGCATCTCGAACCCACAATTGGGTGATAAGGCCTAGGTCTTAAATCCAACACCCCTCGGCCGTCCAAACAACACATATCTATCTGTCCAGTCGTCGCTCTCTCTTTGCGTCTTTCCACTTTTTCGTCAAACCTACACGTTGCGCACAATTAGGCCATCGTCAAAATGGCAGCAGGCACAGGCACTTTCGCAACCTTCCTCATTATCGGGCGTAAGCATCATCCCCACACCCCTCAGGCAAACACTCGATGGAGAAGAAGTGTCAAGCATGCTATTCTGACAGTCATACGCAGCGGTGTGTTTCTTCCTCGGCATTCTCTACTCTTCATTTCCCTATGACTACAATGTCCTGTGGTCGTACCCTGAAGATCCGCATCTCTACTTCAAAATTCTCGAGGATCACATAAAGTTCCTGCACGCGTCGCCGCCCATAATATCACGCATCCTGCACATTGTCATTGGCACCGGCATTCTCGGCTTCCTCACCAAGCTCTACAAGGCCTCCGAGTCCAACATGCTGTTCGATGGCGCATCGCTCGTGCTCTACATGGCTGGCATCACCGTCTACCTCACCAACATCGTCAAGGGCATGAGGGTTGTGACCGCAGGCGTATATGGTGATGTTGATCCGACAGAGGATAAGGATGCTGGAGACTACATCAACCGGGAAGATACGTTGAGGGTGTACGCGGCGAGCAATACCATCTTGGCGCTTGTGCTTGTCGGTGTGTTGGTGTTGCAGGCTGGGCAGTGGTATGCCTTGAACAAGGAGGAGGCTGAGATCAAGCAGTTTGCGAAGGAGGCCGAGGACAAGAAGAAGCAGGGCAAGAAGAAGCAGTAGATTGCCAAGGTATGGGACTGGCGATTTCGAGTTGGATTCAGGGGCGGGTCTGGAGGGCTGTAGGTCTAAGGGGTTGGGCAGACTCCTGTTTGTGTAATATGTGTACAGCTAAACAGGCGGCTTGATGTGGGTTGAGCTGTACATGACATTTCAATTATACTAAACCTCCCCAGACGGTAAATATTACAAGAGCTATTTGATGTGCTGGTTGAATACCTCTTTTCTACATGTACTCCATGTCTTCTTTCCTTTTGGTTCAGAAAAACAAACAGCAGGTGAACGGGACCATACTGCGCCTGCCCTACCGGTAGGTCTATTCACATGTCCATCCTTCGCCATAAGGTCTTACTTTCCCATCCTCTTGCGCCTTTTCTTCCCATCAAGCATGCAATTCACCCATTCGGTGAGATTGCTGCCCTGAGAAGCATCTCTACACACGTAACAAAGCGCTTTACTTACCCAGGCGCCATGGCTCCAGGACTGGCAATGCCAGGAAATCAGCTGACGAACCTTGTTCACCATCTTGTTGAAGCAGCTGAGAGGCGGAACCAGGCGGTCAAGGAGAAGAGAGAGCGGAATTCAAGACACCCTACGACGTCTGTGACCTCGAACTTGCTCCTTCCGTCACCGCTGGTTGCAACGCCTTCACCCACCACACCGGCCACCAGCGTCATTAGCAATTCCATGACAGGCGATCTCTTCTCGGTATCTTCCCTCGAGATGATGACGCTTGAAGAATCGCCAGACCAAGAGCTTGCACGAGAGAGCTATGTGAAGGATGGTAAGTTTGCAGGTGCTGCGGTTTTCGTGTCTTGACTCAACTGACTCGGTTGCAGTCGAGGCATCACCATTGATGCGCCGCGATGAAGCCTCTATGGTCAAGAAAATCAAGGCCCGGTCGACCGTAACCAGGCTTGCAAAGGGGCTTCAACCCATTGGGAATGCGCAGGCCCATGACACTGACTTGTTGATGGTGGACCTACCCTGGGAAGAACAGAAGACTCTGCAGTCAGGCCAAGCAGAGACTATCCAGCACCAAGCGGCTGCTTGCCCACGAGAGCTGCTCCCATACGTAATCGCGCTTCGACTCGAGCAGGAACGAATCCCATGGGAAAACGTGCAAGGCTGGGGCAAGTATTTGTTCAGCGACGGGATGAACAGACTAGCTGCTCGGCGGGAGCAGGACAAAGCCGTACAGAAAGCTTTCGCGGATCTCGAGGAGTTGAAACAGAAGACCTTGGAAGAAGAGGCCATTTACCTCGCTGCGGAGGAGAGGGCTAGCCTGCCGTTCAGGGTCGTCGTTACCGACGTTGCTGCGGATGCAGACGAGGATGAACTCATGATGCTTTTTGAAAACTTCAAGTTGGAAATGTAAGCGCTCTTTACCAAGAACATGTTTTTCATCATTAATCGCCCAAATACTAATGTTTCAGCTAAAGCCGCCGCATTACACTTCTGGATGAGCGTGACCCAGTCAAGAGGACCCAGACTGCCCATATCGACCTATGTTCAAGGGGAGCCGCTCGATTCGCATCGCTCGTCACCGGCTCGGTCTACGGTCTCCGTGTTCACGTTCGACTTGTTGTGGACGATACGTAAGAACGTACCTCTCCGGTACACTGTATCTATGCTAATTGACTCTCAGTGACGAGAAACGATTGTTACGCATCCGCGATGGTTCAAGGACTCGCTATATGGTGCATCCGTTTGCAGACTAAGAAGTGGTTGAAGGTCGACGATTCTACCGTCGAATACTTCGTATGAGATGTTGTAGTTTTGCACCAAGATGATGCTGAAAGGCTGAGCTTTCCTCGAATGAGAAGATATTGACGGGCATACATGACTATATGTGGCGGAAAAATCAAGGACTTCAGAACAAAAAACTGCCAAGGGCGAGTTCGACTAGGAAATATGGCGCAATACAATTTCGATGATTTTGTTGGAGGTTATCTATACTCCGTAGACCATTTCACCATCCGGAAGATGCTACGGCCGACTGGTGATCTGATCGGCATGTGCACCGCAACCCCACGTTTAGCAGTCAAGAATATACGGAGTAGCAAACTTCGACAACATCCTGACCACAAACCACAATTGTTTTTTCGAGCCACGCAATGAGGAATCATTGGCGGTTGACCGCATAATTCGTGGACATCACCGGCAAAGCCTCGGCTTGCCGCGCTGTCATTCTTCGGTTATCGGAGCTCACCGTATCACACTTCACACCTCCACCAATTCGCTCATCCCCCACTTTCGCATACACCACGCTGACCATCATCGAATGGGCCCTGTCAACGTGAATCCGTTTTTTCTCTTCAAAGACCATGGTTAGCATGTTTGGGGGAATTGCTCGCTTCTCAACGATGGAGGAAGATGACCGCAGGAGCTACGACAAAGCCATTGAAGAGCTTCGCCTCCTGGAGTACCCTATGCTTCACGGTAAGTTAGTTCGAAGAGTCCATGGCCATTCGATTGATGTATAGAAGGAACAACCTACCTTGATCATGCCGGAACCACGCCTTATGCCAAATCCCTCGTCGACCGCTTCTCAACCGACATGATGACGAACCTATACGGCAATCCGCATTCCGCCTCCAACTCGTCCCAGCTCACCACGCGCCGCATAGAAGATATCAGGCTGAAGCTATTGGCCATGTTCGGGGCAGACCCAACTGACTTCGACATGGTGTTCGTGGCAAACGCGACCGCCGGCATCAAGCTCGTCATGGAGGCATTCCGCGACCAAGAGAAGGGATATTGGTTTGGGTACCACCGGGATGCGCACACGAGCTTAGTTGGGGTGCGCGAGGCTGCATCTGATCATCGCTGCTTTGCATCGGACGATGAAGTCAATTTCTGGATAGAAGAGCGGCGGAACGATATCACAAGACCCTCACTTTTCGCCTACCCGGCACAGTCCAACATGAACGGGCGTCGTCTACCTTTGGAGTGGCCGCGCCGCATACGTCGAAATGCTCAGGGCTTGGTGTACACGCTGCTCGATGCGGCTGCGCATGTGTCGACTTCGCCGTTGAGCTTTAGTGATTCAGATGCAGCACCTGACTTTACCGTGCTGAGTCTGTACAAGATGTTTGGCTTTCCGGATCTGGGTGCTTTGATTGTGCGGCGAGCGGCAGGTGCTATTTTTGATAAGCGCCGTTACTTTGGAGGGGGGACTGTTGAGTCTGTGGTCTGTCTCAAAGAGCAGTGGCATGCGAAGAAAGAGACGTTGCACGAGAGGCTAGAAGATGGGACTCTGCCAATACACAGTATCTTAGCTTTGGATGCTGCGATGAGCGTCCATCAAGAGCTGTATGGGTCAATGGAGGAGGTATCAAAACATACCGCTTTTCTCGCGGCGAAGTTGTACGAAGGGTTGTGTTCAATGTCGCATAAGAACGGCGCCCGAGTTTGTCACATCTACAAAGACATTGCCTCGACATACGACGACTCGACCACGCAGGGACCAGTCATCGCGTTCAATCTGCAAAACTCAGATGGCGGCTGGGTCAGCAATGCAGAAGTGGAGAAGCTTGCCGCTATCAGAAACTTTCATCTACGTACCGGCGGACTTTGCAACCCGGGCGGCGTGGCTTCATCTTTAGATTTGGCGCCGTGGGAGATGAGGGCGAACTTTTCAGCAGGCCAACGATGCGGAAATGACAACGATATCATTCGCGCAAAGCCAACTGGCATGATTCGAATCAGTCTCGGGGCAATGAGCACTGTGAGCGACGTGACTTCATTTGTCGAATTCGTGCGGGAGTTCTTTGTACAGGACGTGGCAACACCAGTACTGCAGCCAATTACACATATGCAGATTGAGCCACCAACTTTGAGCTCTTTACACGTGGAGAGTCTGTCTGTATATCCTATCAAGAGCTGTGCAGCGTTCAGCGTGCCGCCCGGAAAAGCTTGGGAAGTGCGGCGCGAGGGACTCGCCTGGGATCGAGAATGGTGCTTGGTCCACCAGGGCACAGGAGCGGCGTTAAGCCAGAAGCGCTACCCAGAGATGGCACTCATTCGTCCAAGTATTGACCTGGAAAAGGGCGTGTTAAGCGTGCGGCTCATGGGCCACCTGGGAGAGACGGGCATTACGAACGAGATCACTGTGCCTCTATCCGCCGATCCGCGATTGTTTTCCGACGAAAGTGTTTTCAGGGGCACGGATGCTAATGTCTGCGGTGAAGCTATCAAAGCGAAAAGGTACAAATCACGTCAGATATCAGCCTTCTTCACCCAAGCCCTCGGTGTGGCTTGTCATCTTGCCCGTTTCCCAGCTGTCGGTAACGAGAAGGGACCGCTAGCCTATTCCCGACACTCGAAGCCGCATCTTCAGAAAAGACAAGAGGCTGGCGAACTGCATGTACCCGGCGCTTTCCCAGATTCGAGAGCGGTTATGGCAGGGAGGGCGGTTTCAAAACCCATTCTCCTGTCGAACGAGAGTCCGATTCTCACTATTTCGAGGTCAAGCCTTAACCGTCTGAACGAAGTAATCAAAGCGAATGGCGGCAAGGCGGCGCAAGCGGAGGCATTCAGAGCCAACATTGTGGTTGCAGAAAACCTACAGTATCCGCCGGGGGCAGAACAACCTTATGCGGAAGACGATTGGCGCTTTCTCCAGATTGGTCAACAATATTTCGAGATGCTAGGGCCATGCCGCAGATGTCAAATGGTATGCGTGGATCAGCAGACTGCAGAGCGGAGCCAGGAACCTTTCGTTACGCTGTCCAAAACAAGACGTTTTGATGGGCGTGTCTACTTTGGCGAGCACACCTGCCATGTACCCATGGAGGACTCGGCATTACTGGTAGTGCAGAATCCTACCATCAGTGTTGGCGACGGTGTACGAGCATTCACTGAAGATGAAGTACAGCACGACGCAAGACTTGACGCTTTGGTCGGTACCTGGCGTCTATGAAGACCGGTCTCGGTTGCTTCACCTACACTGTGTTCTTGAAGCTCCATCTATACATAGGCCACTTTGACTACCTAAGTACCTATGCGCGGGGGGGGTTCTCCGCATGTGGCTTCACATTGCTCGCAGCACCACGCAGCAATTGGTGTATCCAGGCCGGCGGCACGACGTGTACAGCAGAGGAGGCCACGACAAGGCCATGTTGGGCGGGCAACGCCTCACAACAAAGAGGCATGGCGAGTTTGCACTGGACGGTGAAGGGTCAGGTGTTAGCGCTTTCATCTCGGGTTTCACGCACGGCGGCTTTGGAGGGCAACGGGCCTGTGGAGCTGATTTAAGCAGCCTGTCTTCGCACAGCCATGGTTCGAAGCAGGGCCAAGCGCTGGTGTGGTGAGGCGCGCGGCCACGAGACAGACCAGAGAACGGGAGAGGAGGTCTGCAACGGGTGGTCTGTTGATGGACAGGCGGGGGGTTGCGAGGCATCGAAGGTGGAAGCGCGCGACTGGTCAAGACAACAACAGCGCCTGCAAGCAAGATAAATGACGGACGGCTCCCACGAGGAGGTCCGATGTCCTGATTGCCTGCACAGCGCCGCCCATCTATTTCCAGATAGGCATCTTGAATCCGATCAGCACGCTGCACTCGTTCACTCACTGCCCGCACCCGTCTGCCGGCCTGCCACCATCGCCTCGCTCACGTTTCGTCTCGTCATCCTCACTGCCCTCTTCTTCGTCGTCGTCGTCGTGGGCGCACATCAAACAGCCGGAACGTCCAGCGGCGAGTCAGACGACGCGCAGCAGATTGAACCGGAAGGGCTGCAAGGACCGCAAACAATCACACCAGCTGTTTCATTGCGCGCTGGCCAATTGCACTGAGCTGGTGTTGAAGCTGTTCGTGCGGCGCTCCGACGACCCTTCCCTGCCCCAGCGCTTCGAGGGCGGTCGCTGATTTGCCACGGGGCCCAGCGCGGCGGCTGTTTGGCATCCCCCCAGCGCGGAATCAGCAGCGGACCATCAGCAGGCCCCGCCCATCTTTTGCCTACGCGCCCGCCTTTTTTTATTATTAGCAGCCGAACTGGCTCTGCGACCCCCAACCCGACCACCGCCAACAGGCCCGCGTCGGCCTAGTCTCACTGCTCTCACACAATAAACACGTCCACGACCCCGGCCTGGAGGACCTTTCTCTGCTCGCTCTCTCGCTCTGCCAGTCTGCCAGTCTGCCAGTCCTGCTCTTGCTCTGCCTTCCCCCTCCCCTCTCCCCTCTCCTCTCTCCCCCCCGCCCCCCGACGCCGCAGCAGCAGGCACCGCGCAGTCACGCCCGCCCACAGACAGCACCAATCCGTCCGTCCCTCGTTCACGGCTGCCCGGCTCTCCTCAACACCATGGCCGCCACCGATTCCAAGCCCGCGCTGTCGGCCCTCAAGACGCCTCTCTCTGCCACCTACCCGTCGGAGCTGCGGTCGCCCATGGTCCACTCTGCATCCACCCCGACCTTCGCCGCCATCAAGAGGGAGGACTCGCTCAAGACGCCCATCACCCCGCCCACCGCCTACCTCGACTTCCTCAAGAGCATGTCGCCCGTGATGATGAGCCCTATGTCGGCTGGCCCCAGTCCCACCTTTGTCTTCCAGGGTAGCCGCCCCACCTCGAACCCATCGGTGACGTCGGCCAGCTCCACCGCTTCCTTTACATCAACGTGTGGCCCCGCAAAGACCACCAGCTCGACCCCAACCTCGTCGCGGGCGAGCAGCTGTTCCAATTGCGACACGGTCAAGCAAGAGCCGCCCAGGACCGCTCCTTTGACCAGGGACACGGTGGTGACCATTCCTCCGCCCTCACCCTTCACGCGGCCACAATCGGCGCGCACACCCCGCCTGTACATCCCGCAGTCGCCTTACTCCCCAGCCACAGTACGATCTCCCGCCAGCGCGAATACAGCGAACTCACCATACTCTGCAGTATCGCCGAAGACGTGGGACCTCGACAAGAAGACGGGCCGAACCAGACGTGTAAGCGTGCGCGAGGTTGTCACGCGTACGGTGACATATAGCAGCACGCCTGTGGACGCAAAAGCCCCCAGCTTCCCCCAAATCGATCCCGCACCCCGCGGCAAGAGGAGAAAACTCGAATAAAGAAACAGGATGGTGTGTGTGTGTGTGTGTGCTGTGCGTTACCCGCAGTGCACATGATCCAGCGCTTGCTCGAGTCCACCTCCGTCGGCGGTTACGCAAAGCGAAACCACTGGTCCTGGTTACTTCCCTTCCGGTACCACGTTCAACATTATGAAATCCAATTCGATACCTTGTTCCTATTTTGAGCACGTATTGTTTCTTCAGCACACGAATTGAATCCGAGACTTACGACCTATAATATCGTCTGGATATTCCATTCCATCTGTCCGGATCTACTACCTTTACGAAGTACTGCATTTGCCTTGCCCGACCAATCAATAATTCTCTCGGGTCCCGGCGACTCGATCACATCACTCCTTGACTGATCGATACTACACTACACTCGCTGATTTCGCTTCACCATAGCCAGAGCCTGGACAAGCTGTTGGCTGTCAGCATCACTGCTGCCTTCATGGCGATCCCGCCACTGGCGTCACTTGTGCTACTCTTCTTTTGTTTCAAGCTCACATATTTAGAGGAACGAGATCATGTTCTCTCACGAATGACATTTCCGGTGTGGAAAACTCTTGGATATATATCACTTAGGGTTTGGAACACCATTATTTCTACGCGGATACCTACTTGATGGATGCGCCAGCGCCGAGGATATTGCTGGGCGGCGTTGACATGGCTGCGCATGACTAGGGATGCTTTTGGGAGTACGGAGTGTATGTACGGCGGCAAAAGCAGGGCGTTGCGAGCTCGCGTCTGACTCACTCGTGCGAGACGAGAGACGCTTTGGTGGTGGATTTACAAAGCGCCGTGGCCCCTCAGGCCACGACTATTGGTATCGTCAATTGATATCGGATACTGTTTCATCTTGTGCCCCTATGCCATGTCAACGTTTCGTGTTGTGAACTGCCTTCTAGAAAATTATGCATCATCCCAGGCATAGTGCCGAGTGCCCATTTCCGCTGGCCCAGAGATCTGTGGGCTGACGGTGGCGCTCCATCGCTATTACATGGTCGTTTGGATTATAATTTACGGCTTGAGGTAAATGGTACGTAACGGTACTCCGTACAATATATTGACAGGCGTTGTTGATATCGAGTTTCAGCGGCCCCGTCACACTCGATACACTACCCTACCTTAACCTGACCAAAACGTCACAACTTCAACAGGAACCTTTCCCGCCCAATATCTCTCGAGCGCCGATCAAGAAGATAGCTCAGACATCTCCACCCTCCCCCCACCCCCAGAGAAGAAAAAAACAAATCACCTTCCCCCCTTCGTACTTGATTGCCTACCTGGCACCACACTTCCATCCGCAACTGCAAGCCCCAAAAGCCTCAGAGGCCGCAAAACCGACTCCCACTGTGCCTCCCTCGAGCGACCGGTCAGCCCTCGCCAGCGAATCAACGGCCGGAAGAGACATGGGACAGGGGTTGGGGCTGAACAAGGGATCGCGGGGCGGAACCCGAGCCTATGGTTAAGCGCCCATGTCGCTGTGTCGCCTACGGGGTGAGGGGGGGGGGCACTGGGGGGTGAGGGAAGCACGCAGGGTGTGTTTTCCGATAGTTAGATGCTGTCTCGTCTTTCGAGAGTGGGTGTGTGTGTGTTTCGTCATTGGAAGAGGTTGGTCATGGGACGGACTACTCCGTCCATGTACTCCGTATCCAAAGCTAGAGTTAGTTGGTTGCCTATTATCCATTCGTTTCAACGAAGACATATGGAGGGTCGAGAGAAAGATCCTACTGGGATTCGATCTATTGGAATCTCTCCTCTTCTTCTTCTTTTTTCAAAGGCGTTCGGAGGTTGGATTGAGGTACTCGATAGTATCTACACGCTGCTGTGCGGAATAACTAGTTATGCCAGTCTTGAGTACTTCGTAATGGCACCATGGAATGTACAGAGTATCTATTGAATATCCATTACATGTACAGAGTACAAAGCATCTACTACTCCATACCTAGTACATTGACGAGTACATACTCCGTACATCAAAGCCCCTTGCTAGTACAATAGTAGATTGAACCCCAGCCTATCGAGCCCGACCTTATCGCCTTTTAGCTCTACGTATTAGTTACCATCCCCAACCCACGGGATTCAGAAGCTCTTGGATCATCGCTATGTAGCAGGGCGGCGCCTGGAACATCCATACACACTCTAGCATGTCTGTAGTCCATATGTAGGTACAAGGAGCAACAATCACATATCGTGCGAAAGACACACACACCCCCTTAAACTCCCCTTCCTTAGTCCTTTCCTCCCCCCCCCCCCCTCGCCTCCGCAACGACAACTTGTCTCCGCCTGCGTACATGCGCTCCGCTCTAGCTTGTTTGGGAACCCGTGCGTATTGACTATACATGCAGGCATTGGTGCATCACGTGCATAGATCCGATAAATCCTCCTGTCCAATCAAGATGCTTAGCGCTCGTTCTCGACGGCAACCTGGGCGCCTATCACCGTTTTACGACTGGGGTTTGGGGCCTAAGGACAGGCTTGCACGTTGACGGCGACGGAAGAGGGGGGGGTGTATATGTATCTATGTACATAAAGGTACTTGCATTCGAGGTGGGTGCTTGCTTTTATTGGGAGGTCATGTGTTGGAATTGCGGCATTATTGTATATCGATGTAACGAACGGGATGGCTTTCCGTTGGGAAATTGAGAGAGAGACCATTCGGAGTAGGATGGAGTGAATAGTCGATGCTCCATTATAGACAATACCATGTGCAATACCGGGACGTAGAGCCATATCGGGAAAGATACACGTGGGTCGTCTTGTCTGCTATGGTACTATAGACATGTTACAATACTCCGTACGGAGTGCATACAATAGTACTCCGTATTGCAATTATCCATCTAGTGGCGATCCTCCGGCCGTTTGCGCCGCGCAACAAAAAAAAAGCTCGACTCGACAGTTAGACGCTATCGAAACTGGAGCAACGTTGCGGCACAGGCGGCGGAGATTATAACACGCGCTTGTTTTGAAATTGTCCCTGTCCAAACGTGATCGTGTTCACTGGTCGGTCGCGCGAGTCGTGGATAGAGTGATGGACTGGGAAGCCCTAGTATGTTAATATGCAGGATTGTATATCTGCACACCGCTGGTTACATAGATACATGTTCTAACCGTCTGTTCTATCGCGAGGCTGGAGGCTGACGAGCTTGCGGCTCGGACGTGGTGAGGAGGCACGGAGGCTGAAGTAGAGTGGTCTTTGCGAGTGGAGTGCGTAATGTCCTTGTATGTACGTTGGCTGGTGTGAGGACCAACCGATCTGCCAAGAGGGATGGGAGAGAACGGGATGAACCTGATTGCTACATGGAGGCCATGTGCGGAGCTGCCGACTGGAACTTGATCAGCAAAGCGATGGTCGGCTGTGATACGGTGTGTTTGATGACAAGTGTGCATGTGTTCGGCAACTGCTGTGTAGATAGTTAGTCCCTACATAGAGTGATGGGAGGCCTATTGACGAATTGACGAATAGGCAATGATGTTTTGCTAAGCGGTCCAAGTCGTATTTCTAGTACATTGACTACGGAGTACTCCGTACTTTGTATCTATCTAGACTAAATGTGTAGACGCGCTCCGAGCATCATTTCTCAGGCCCTATGCTAAATTGCTATCGACGAGTATGCTCTTAGAATCAATCATCTCCTCCACTTTTGCCCATTGCTCCCCACCTTTGCATCCACCTATCCCATCATTCCGCAGTCCTCTCTGCCGCCATCTGATCCATACCCAAAACATACACCTCGACGCCAAATCGCTTACTATTGTTCCCAGTTTCCCTTGCCCTTTTTTCCGCACTCAGCTCGCTGCATCTCTCCGGGACTACTCTGGTGCAGGGGAATCGCGATGAACTAATCATCGTACTCATTCCGCCATCATTCTTCTGGCCAACTCGTCAACAAATGCAATCCTGCGATGGTGTCCTACAAAGTGCATACACATGGCGCAAATTACATCCAACGACCCTGATCCGCTCAATTGCATCGTCTTCCTTGCTACATGTCATCCAATAGAGAGGGGTAAAGGTCCTCTGCTTGTTTCTTCCTCCCTCGCCGTCGTGGAATGTGGCGTCCACCAACAACCTATGTTCAGCTGTATCCACCTCGGTTACGATAGCGTACTTTGAATAGTTAGCTGGAAGGGCCGGTTCAATTTACCGCAAGTTCTTTGCTAGAAGTTGTATCACGGGTGACCATCGCCGATACTAAGCTACCAATCTCATCTTCTACCGCTGCCAAGTCCACAACGGATTTGGTTTTGGAGATGGGGCACTTGGAGTCATCTCGAGCCGTCTTCGCTTATGGTTTGGAGGGATTTTGCTAGGTTGGGTGTTGCGGGAAAAGGGAGAGGGGCGTTGATGGGTCTGGAGCCATTCTTGTCTATCGAGGGGGACCACATTCAAAGGGATGAGAATCGAGATAGAGTCAAAGCTGAGCATAAACATGTTCTTCTATGTATTCTTCAACATGTCTTTTTATTTCATGAAGTCGCTGTAAGCATTTCATATCTCATACCTTTGTCAAGCTTACCATCATCTCGAACTATAATCATTCCAAGTCGTGTTGTTATCCGCTCTATCCATCCTCCCATCCAAGTCTCTCCCTCCTCTACCTGTATGTGTACCTCTTCATGTTACACAGTATAGAATTTTCCTTATCTCATTTGAGCAGACACAAACATTCACCCCAGCAGTCGCTTCCATGGCCAGATACATCCAGCCAAGCAACGCTTCCACATCGTCGGTAGTATTGTACTCAACGATGGAACCATGCCACTTGCGTCTCAAGCCCATCTATATCATGTCTTTCAAGTAGAAAAGTAGTACTTCCTCGCCGAATACCTGCCAAACAAACAAAAATGTCATCCATTTCCCATGATGAATTGACCTCCACCTTCTATCCTGATTCCGACTCCATTCACCACCACCGTACCCGTGCCCTTCACCAAAACTGCACTCTCGCCCCTTCTTTACACACCAAAACCACATTGTATGCTAAGCAAACTCCCAACCCAGCCAACTCCGTACCACCCAACACTCCATCCCCAGATTCTCCCCCAAATCCGAGCTCCAAACACCCCCTCAAAGAAACACCCAACCCCAAAATGAACGCACCAAACCCAACCCCAACCCAAGCCACATCCACAACCACACCAGAAATAACCAAAGGAAACGAACCCATCACCCTCCAACCCTTTACGCCCCCCGACGCCCCCACCCTAGCCGCCATCCACGAACGCTCCTTCGCAACCGACGAACTCCACCTCGCCCACCAACCCCCCCATAGAATCAACCCCAACGATCCCTTCGAAGAAGGCCGCTGGCGCATCCGCCAATTCAACATGGCCCTCCAAGTCCCCGGCAACCGCCTCGTCAAAGCCGTCGACACGCGCGTTGACGGCGGAAAAATCGTAGGAGCGGCGGGGTTCTTTGGACCAGGAGGGATCCAGTGGATGGGAGGTGATGTAGATGGAGAATCGCTTTTGGGCGAGGGGCTGCCGAGCCATTTGGATGTGGAGATGAATGCGCGGACGGAGAGGGTTAAGGAGGAGATGAGGGAAGGGGTTTTGGGGGGGGATTATGGGGTTTGGCGTAGGTTGTTTGTCTTCTTTTCTCTTCTTCTCTTTTTTGCGGGTTGTTTGTGTCATGGATGGATGGGAGGTGTATTTACTGATGCGTTGGATAGAGCTTGCGCAACTTTTTGTGGATCCGGACTATCAGCGTCAGGGCATTGGACGGATGTTGATGGAATGGGGGTTGAGGCAGGCAGATGAGGATGGGTATCCAGTCTGCTTGGAGGCTGCGAGTCGTGCGAAGGCGTTCTATGAGCGTTTGGGGTTTGTGACAAAGGCTGAGGCTACTTTCCCCGAGGTTGTGGGTGAGGATGGTGAAGAGTATAGGATTCATTTCATGATAAGGCCTGTAGGTGGGAAGTGACGGAAGAACTTGAAGAGACAATGTCATGAGGAGAATCGCAAATGTTGAAAACGGAAATACTTGAAATACACCTTGCGTACAATGCGAGGCTAGTGTGGGACAAACGACGTCCAAATCTGATTGATGCTTGGGGGTATGTTAAGAAGAAAGCCACTCTCATAGCAGCCATGAAAGAAATCTAAGCGAGATCTACCCGCTTGCTATTCTCGTGATCTGATGCGCCACATGTGTATTTTATTCCCATCCTCCAAGTTTCAATCGCCTATGCGATGATGCGCCACACGCCGAAAATGCCAGTCGTATGTAGTACTCCTCAGCATAACCAATACACAGCTAGGTAAGATTTCTCCGCAAGTCCTGCCGGAGTATTATCACCAAACTTTTGTGTAGGTTTCATGCCCTCAAAATCTGCTTGGTCCACATCCACGACCCCATTACATCTCCCCAAATTCACAAGTTCATAAGTAGTGTCGGTAATAGGAATAAGAACAGGGGAAAGTTGACTGATTACTCCTCCACAAATTCAACCATCACGCTGGCGTTTTTCAGTCCAGCTTCCTCGATAGTGGAGTCCAGTAGCTCTATGAGGTTCTTGCCTGTGAACGAAAGGTCAAACGTGTACCCTTCTTTGCCTTCCCATGGGTGGCTAGCTTTTATCCACTCGAAGATCCTGCGCACAGAATCAGAGAGGGCAAAGCGACGAACGATGGGTCGACCAGGACCACCACGGAATTGGATACGCGTGGTAGTTGCGGGATCGGCAGCTGGTTCAGTGTGTGGGTTGTCGGACGCAATAAGGTCGAATGGCGAAGTACCATTTGGTGAAGAGTCCGTCAATCCCTCGTCGACCTTGGCTTTTCCTTTGGCGGAGCCGTTGTCCTTGGTCAGGGCGTCCGGGTCTTCATCCTTCGGGCCTTGGTTGTTATCAAGGCTGTTCTGCAGAGCCATGGCCATTTGCTCGTCCTCGGTCATTGCGCCTGGATCAACCTTCTTCTTCTCAGACTTGCGCATCGCAACAGGATTTTTTGCTGCGGCGTTCAGGCTGTAGCGGTCGAGGAACTCATGGAGCTGGGCGTGAAACTCCACAGGCTCGGGAAGAGGGGGTCCAGACCAGACCTTGACCTGCTCTCCTGTCCGGGGGTCAACGATGGCAATGTGCGGATAGGCGTCGGGGCTGTCACGGGCGTGAAAGTAGTAGTTCATGTACTCCTGGCCTCGCGGATCATCCTTGGCGTACTGCAGAAAGATGAAGTTCTCGCGCACAGTCGCCTTGATGTCGTTGTTCTTCCAGATGTCCCTATTGAGGCGCTGGCAATCGAAAATGGCGGGATCTTGGATGTTGACAAGAATCCACTTCTCCTCCTCCTTCCCCTCATCACGGGCCTGCTCCCACGACTGCTGGAACATGATCTCGAACGGCGGGCGGAACAGCTCGGCGAGCATATTCATCTTGTTTGATTGTTCAGATGCGCCGCCGGTCGCTGTCGCAAGCTCGCGTCGTCTAGCGCTAGAGTCCCCCGAGTTTTCCCAGACGGCGGTTTGGGCCGTCCGCTGGTTGAAGATGCCGGGCCTCGAGCCTTGGTTCCGCCTCCGCGTCAGTTGTTCCTGCACCATGTCGTCGAGGGCATCATGGTCTTCGGGCCCCCAGTTCGCGCCAGGCCCTACCAGGGTTTCAGTTCGTCGATCGATGGGGGCTCGTACTTGCTCCTGGCTAGGTGCACCACTGCCACCGCCTGAACCGTACATCTCCTCTTGGAGACGACGAGCCATGGCCTCGTCATCTTCTGTGTTCGGCTGGAAGGCAGGCGGGGCATTTGACATGACGTCGTCGCCAAAGTCCATGTCATCGTCCGAGTCGATTTGTATGGGATCGTGTGCAGCCGACGTGCTCGTAGCGGGCGGCTGGGGAGCAGAGGAGCCTCCGACATCGAGATTCGGGCTGTCGAAGAAGAGCTGGATTGCCTGCTCGAGGTTGTTATCAGTGAGGCGAAGATACTGGGCGGCCTTGGTGGGCTCGCACGACGTGATGGCGCAGAAATTGGAAATGAGTTCGTCGTCCATGGCTGTTCTGGTATTTCGTTGGTCGAGCGTGGGGAAGGTGAGGGTGCTGGGTGAGTTGCGTGGTCAGCGGTTGCCGCAAAAGCTCCACGGTGGGGTATTCTATACCACAACGCGCGAGCACAGAGACGCGTTTGCTGGATACTGTCGCCACCCGGCCGCTTGACGCCTATGTCCGATAGGGATCAAGGCGCTCACGCTGCGGATAGATGCGCCCTCTTGGTGGCTGTGGCGGCACAGAAGGAAAAGGAAAGGGAGGGAAAGGCAAAGGTGTTACTCCTGCAGCTTTGGCAGCAAGATGGATGGTCGAATTCGGTTCGCAAAATGCGGCAGTGTTGAGACAGGCAAAAGGCGAATGAGGCCAGCAGATCAAGGCGACGGGTAATAGAGAGTAGAGGGTGGACGAGAGGAAGAGGGGGAGTGTGAGAGAAAGGAAGAGGGTAGTCTAATCAGTTCACAGTTGTTTGGCTATGGCTGGTTAGACACCACACACACTGCGTCACTCTGGCTTACCTTAACAACCAACTACCCTGTGCTGTGCGTAAACGTTGTTCCGAAGCCGAGCCGACGAGGAGCCTCTCTTGCCAGTGCCACGCTGGAACCCCTGCAAAAGCCGTTCGGTGCAAAGTGGTGAGGTGAACGAAGAAGCTTCTGTGCATGATTGCTTATGTGTAGATGTCTGTCTGTCTTACGGGTGGCAAGCGAAGGCAGAAGACGTCTGACGAAGCTCGATTACTCAGCAGATATCAGTTGTCATCAGGGTGCCTCTGTCTTGTCCGCACAACCATCGCGCCACGCAATCTCGCTGGCCCGTGGCGTTCATTTGTTCATCCCACAGCTCCAACACATAGATAGCCATGGCCTCACAAACTCCAGAGGCGCGAGAGCTGGCGTTGGTGGGAAAGGTGGAGTTGCGGATCGCTCTCGCCGACTCTGACAAGAAGCTGGAAGACCTCTTGAAGCTCTACCTCACCCCTCTGCTTCTCAAACTCGGCTCTGAAAGTAGGCCGGTGAGAGACAAGGTACGCTACTCGCTCTCTCTCTCTCTCTCTCATCTTGTTCGCTCTCTGCTGTTCCGTCGTTGTGCTGAGCACCGCTGATGGCCGTCTTCCACCAGGTCATCTCCATCTGCCAGCACATCAACACCCGTCTAAAGCCACAGTACGCAGCCAGTCTACTCTAAATCAATCGCCATCTAACGAGCCTTCAGGGAGATCAAACTGCCTGTTGCCGCCCTGTTGAAACAGTTCAAGGACAATGCTGATGTAGCCCTTATTCGTCACTTCGACATCCTCTACATCCAGCAGGGCATCTCACGACTTCCCATCTCGGACCGACTCGAGCTCTTGCCCATTCTCATCCGAGGCATTTCTTCTGACCATGAAAAATCCCCCCAGCATGCATCCCAACTATTCCATCTGATTTTGCGATTGTTATCCCACTTCAAGTTGCCCTTGAGGGGGAGCAAGGAAGATGACGAGCTGCGATCTGCCCTTGGAATAGATGACCGTGATGCCTCGTTCCTTTCCAGTAGCTTCGGAAAGCTGATTCTTCTCACGCTGGTCCGTCAAAGTGAAACAGAATCGTCAACGAGATGTCCTGGCCTGTCAGCCGAGGACTACAAATTTCTTACTCTGCAGGGGAAACCCGATGCTTGGGATCCTAGTGCAGACGCTGGGTTGAACTTGACGGAAGCAAAAGCTCTTGTTGCACGCTTCCTTGCTAGTGGCCTGTTTACAGACGAGGAGAAGTTCTTGCCTGCGCTCTTTGCATCGGCGGATACAAATTCCCGAATTTCTGAAGTTGGAGAAGATACTTTCAAACGCGCCGTCGCCTCAAAAGACATGGAGAACACCGACATTGTAGAAACCCTACTACAACTATATTTTGGATCAACGGCAGCAGACGGTCCGCTACCCGTAAAGGTACCTCTCCGGATACGAATCCTCGGTGTGTTGTCCAAATCAGTCACGTGCACAACGTATCCGAAAGAAATTGCAAGAATCGTCGAAGAGGGTTTGCTGTCTCCAGAGTTGAGCCCCATAGGGAAAGCTTCAGCGGGCAGGGAAGCTTCCAAATTTCGATCCGCCATCTTCGCCCTAGTCAACTTCGTGGCTCGGCGAGGTTCGGCTGAGCATCTTTCGACTGTCGCCGAAGGCCTCGTAGGTAATCTGAGGGCATTTCTTCAAGATCAAGGCTGGCCTACGCCTGACCGGGATCAAGATATGGAACTCCGTGGCTATGGATACGAAACTATCGGGCTGCTAGCGAAAGCTGCACCTGGAACAATTCTGCTGGAGTCTAATTTGGACCTACTTCAATGGCTCTTCCGCTCATTACGAGAAGACGCATCGGGCAAGGATGTTGCAGTTAGTATAGAAGAAGCCCTCTCTTCTGTGCTGGGCGTATTTGTAAAGCCATTTGACAAATCAATACGACCAAAATTCAGACAATTGCTTCTCACATACTCGGCTTCCATTCCACCCTCCATGGATGGCTCTAAAAAACTAGTTCGGAGCACACGGTACGTTGCGACACGGTTTGCCAATAGATGCTTGCCTTATGAAGATGTCCTGGCTCGATGGATTGATATCCTTTCTGTGAGCGGAGGGTCAGGTGAAAGGCATGAAGTTGTAGAAGAAGGAAAGAAAGGTCTTGATCCATACTGGTTCAGCATGTCGAATTCAGTACCCGGATCTGAACCCGGTCACAGCGAGCTTTCTTTCCCGGACTTTGACGAACTGGTCGAATTCTTCTTTGTTCGACCAGACGACGATGACGACGAAGATATGGATCTCAGCGACAGTGATGCTGTTGGTCGAGCTCAACGCCTTCAGCAGCGTTTTCCCAAGACGCTTGCTACAGTCATCACGTTCAGCTCCGAGGTTGCGATGCACTCGGCACTAGTAGACAAGAACATTCGAGAGAAGCTCACAGAAGATTGGGGTCGAAAACTGGAAACGTTAATCTCCACGGACCTCCAGGCTCGCCAGGCTTTCCGGTCATATGCTACTAGCACGTCTCACGCACTTTCACTTGCCACTGTATTGAGAGCGAGCTTTGATAGGGTTACGCGAGACGAGTTGAGCGACATAGGTGATATTGGGAGCAATTTTGTCCGCCTCCTGTCGCTTTGTCCCGACAGCGTCTGGACGAAGGCAGCATTGCTACAGGAGCTCCGCGGTTTGGAACCATCGATACTCTCAAACAATGCCAGCAGGCGCTTGGCAGCCGCACATGCCTTTGGCTTGTTGGCATCGCACCCAGACTGCAACCCGGAGCTGGTAAAAAAGTCGCAAGCACTGCTATTCGAGAAAACCAAAACTTGGAAGACCGCCGTGGGTGCTGACATCAATTCGATAAATGGTGCCATTACTGCTTTGGGTTACTACTTCAGCCGGTTACACTGGAGGAAACCTATTGCTGTTACTGACAACCATCCTGTACTTCGTCTCTTAGAGGTGGTGCTCGAAATTCTACGTGACTCCAAAGACGCTACATTAAAGTCCGCCGTCTTTTCATGCATCGATCAGTTTAGTCTCTTTCACGTCATCACACCTACGATTGTCGAAAAATACTCAAAGTACCAAGAGGTTGTCCAACAAATGTATGACTCAGCCAAATCAGGCACCATCAGCGCTATTCTTGCTCTGGGTCACTTGTCAATGATCATCGATGAGAAGTCCGGGTCAGAGTCGACCGACTACGACTTCATTTTCGATAAACTATATGAGCTACACGAAGTACGCCAGCCAGAAGTGCAATTTTCTGTTGGCGAAGCATTAAGCTGCTTCGCTTGCGGTTGGGAGTCTAAAGCACTCACAACGGAGCTTGACATTGAGCATCCGGACCAACAGGACGATCCATGGGATGCAACCCCACTTACACCTTCTGGACCAAATCGTGTGACCACGTTGACTACTGCTCTAGAGAAGACGCTCAAAGGATGTCGTCAAACGAAGCCCTCACTGAAGAAGGCTTCCGTTATATGGCTATTATGTCTCCTCCAATATTGCGGCCAAAAATCAGAGATGCACAAGTACTTGCCACAATGTCAGACTGCGTTCAAGCTCTGTCTTTCCGATAGAGACGAGGTTGTACAAGAAGCTGCTTCACGAGGCTTGGGACTGGTGTATGAAAAGGGAGATCGGCAGCTCAAGGATGACCTCGTACGCGACCTTGTTGGCTCTTTTTCTGACAACAAGTCAAAAATGTCCGGCTCTGTCACAGAAGACACGGAATTGTTTGAGCCCGGCGCCTTGCCTACTGGTGATGGTTCGGTCACTACGTACAAAGATATTTTAAGCTTGGCTTCAGAGGTCGGGGACTCTAGTCTTGTATATCGTTTCATGTCGCTTGCGTCAAATAACTCGATCTGGTCAAGTAGAGCAGCCTTCGGAAGATTTGGTCTGAGTAACATTTTCTCGGACTCTAGTGTCGATGGATATCTTGCCGAAAACCCAAAGCTGTATCCCAAACTCTTTCGCTATAGGTGTGTCTGCCAAACGTACTCTGCTTCGATTGCTGATCGTTATGTAGGTTTGACCCCAACACAAACGTGCAGAGATCCATGAACGACATCTGGAATGCCCTGGTGAAAGACTCAGCAGCCACCATCGACAAGCACTTCGACGCTATAATGGACGACTTGTTGGTGAGCATCCTTACAAAGGAGTGGCGCGTTCGCCAGGCTTCGTGTGCAGCTATCGCCGACTTGGTACAAGGGCGGAACATTGACAAGGTTTGTTCGACGCTCACAGTCAATCAACCTAGCTGATGATTATAGTACGAGAAATACCTTGGGGATATCTGGGACAAGTGCTTCAAGGTGCTAGATGATATCAAGGAATCCGTCCGAGCTGCCGCAGCTTCACTTGCACGGGTGCTTACTGGCATACTCACACGCTCACTTGAGGCAGGAGACTCATCGATCAAGACTGCGAACGCAATGCTATCACGAGTTCTGCCTTTCCTCTTCTCCGGATCTGGTCTTGAGTCCAGCGCCGAAGAAGTACGCATGTTTGCTGTGCTCACACTAGTCAAGATCATAAAGAAGAGCAATGCAAAGACGCTAAATCCCCACGTGCCCGAGCTTGTCGAGCGGCTCCTTGGTCTGCTCAGCTCACTGGAGCCCGAAGCAGTCAACTACATCCATCTCAATGCTTCAAAGTACAATTTGACCGAGCAAAAGATTGATGACATGAGACTGCAGAGCGTGCGTAGCTCGCCACTCACCGAGTCAATCGAGCGCTGTCTTGATCTAGCAGATGCCGAAACAATGGAAAGGCTCGTCCCACGCATCGAAGCGGCGATGAAAAACGCCGTCGGGCTTCCATCTAAAGTTGGATGCTCAAGGATTCTCGTAACACTTAGCACACGGCACAATTTTGTGTTCAAGCCGTACGCCGATGGCTTCCTCAAACTCATCCAGAAGTTTGTGCACGACCGTAACGCCACTGTCTCTTCTTCCTATGCTGCAGCCGCCGGTTACGTTGCCCGGTTGGGATCCGACAAGCAGCTCCTCGCAACCATCGCCTTCTGCCAAAAGTTGTACTTTGGGTCTGAAGACGATAAGAGCAGGCTTACGGCGGGTGACATCGTGCTCTCTATTTCCAAGAATGCGGCGGATCGGTTCACAGCTCTGTCATCGGACCTACTACCCTTCATCTTCCTGGCCAAACACGATACGCATGCAGACGTCAAGAAGCTATTCGGAGACACATGGTCTGATAATGTTGCAGGGAGCCGCGCTGTACTGCTATATCTCAAGGAGATTATCACACTCGCAGATAAGCATCTTGAGAGCCAGAAATGGGTTCTGAAGCATGCTGCCGCAAAGACGGTCGCCGACACTGTCATGTCAACTACCACGGGCAGCGAGGCGATTGCCAAATCCAACGCCATCGTGATTTGGCCCGCGCTGGACAAAGCTATGGGTGGTAAGACATGGGAAGGCAAGGAAATCGTTCTCGAAGCCTTCGTCCGGTTTGTCGAACGCGGAGAAAGCCTGTGGAAAGAGGACGCCAAAATCGCGAAGCAGGTGGAGAAGGTCACGATCCGCGAGGCGAAGAGGCAGAACCAAGCATATCGACCTTTTGCACTCGAAGCCTTGGGCAAAATATGTGGCGCCAGAACGGATCTCGAACTTTCAAATACGGCGGTTGAGATTGTAGAGAGTGTGCTCGATGAAGTGCTCACTGGAAACGAGGAGGGAGACAAGATGGATATTGACGGAGGAGAGGCGATGAAGGATGTTGCGTTGTGAGTCCCTTGTTACCCATTGCTAACGGCGAAGGCTGTACTGATATTGTCCAAGGCAAGAAAAAACACTCTCGGCCAGCGTCACAGCCCTTCTTTCCTCGCCCAACGCAGCGACACTCTCGGTGTCCGGTTTATCCAAGCGCATCACGGTTATCCTCATCCTCGTCCAGCGCGCGAACTCAACACATGCGAAGGATGTCCATTTGAACACCTTCAACCAACTTCACGCGCTATTTGCTCGTCTTCCAGCGGATATTTCGCTTACGGATGCTAAAGCGAACGAGAGTCTGTCCAAGGTTCTCTTCGACGCTAGCTTCGAAGGTTTACCGGAGGCGATGCGGATGAAAAGGGCGGAGGCGCTTGTAGAAGTTGCCAAGGTCAAAGGATGTGAGTGGATTGTCGAGAGAGTGAAGCCAGAGGCCGAGGGGGGGGAACGGAGTCCTGGGGTTAGGGGAGTTTTGGGAAAGATTGGGAAGTAGATGAGTAGATTTGTCAATGTTTTGGTCAACAAAATATCGACTAGATGTTGAACCAAGTTTCCAGCAAGTCACGGTCATCTTATTCCCGCTAGAGTGAACATTGCCGACAATGAGAAGGAAGTGTGCCGGCGCTTTCGGCTCTAATCTTCATCTCCGAAGCCAGGGAACTAACGACCTCGGCCGAAGCGCTGTTGTGGTCAAAGACGATCCGTCTGACTCTTTGTTATGATGACGGCTTGCGACATTTTCCGCTAACGAGTAGACGACATCAATGAGCCGGGAAGCTTTCGAGACTGAAGGCTAGCTGCAAAGGACACCCGCATGAAACGAGCAACGAAGCGCCGCGAGATGGAGACTGTGTGACTGTGAAGCCTACAATAAGTGCCTCTTAATTCGGCCCCGGACTTGGCACCACGGCGTGAAAAAGCTTGGTGGCGATCTCATTCTTCTCGTTCACAAGGAATTGCGCTCACTAGCCAGGAAAGGGAGTTTTGGCGGATTAATCCGCCCGCACGTGACGTTGATAAGCTCGTAGTTGTGCACATACAATATCACTATGTCATCTTGCAGCGTGATGAGCGAGCATCGAGGTCAGCAGCTAGCAGGGATGGAGAAGATGGATGGGTACAGTCAACCACAGCAGAGGTAGCAGCAGCAGCAGCGCAGGACGACGATATGTGAGGACGTAGAGGGTATCAAACGATAGAGCAGAGCTGGTTGTAGGTGTGGACATGGCATTGGATCCATCGACGTTGTTGTTGTGGCAGCATTCTCCCTCTGTTTTCCCTCGAGAGGTCCTTTTGGCTCGCCCCGCCCCGCCTCGTGTTGTTGATTGGCGGACAGTACCTAGTCGTCCATCTCTCTCGCATAGCCGTGGGGGGGGATGGGAGCTCTAACCAGCAGAAGCTCTTCTTTTGTCTTTTGTCTTTTGCCTTCTTCTTCTTCTTCTCCTTCTCCTTGTTCTTCTCCTCCTCCTCTCCACCCCACTGTCTTGAAGACCTCTTGCTCCACCAGCCTGCTCCACATCCGCAGCACTTTGCAACCTTCCTCGCAGTAAGTATCACGTTTTCCTTCCCGCCCGCCACCGATTGTCTGGACGAGGCCAGAGTGGAGAGCGAGAAAAATGACCGGAAGACCCTCCGGATCCCGCGCGGTCGCCAAACAAGAACGAGACAAATGCCTCACCTGCCCAACAACGCAGAATTTTCGGCACAAGCCCGCACACCTTTAAAAGAGCGGAGATCCGGTCTGCTCTGGCGCTGTCGTCCAAAGCTTCTTGAATGCTTGGTCGCGTCCTCAAGTGCCCTGCCGTCTGCTCTCTGAACCGACCTACTTCGTAGCTAGCTAGCCCGACCGATTGCCCTGACCACGCAAAAGCTTCCTCATCGATTGCATCGTCGCTTCATTCCCAGTCGCAAAGGTACGCAGCAATTCGCATGCCATCGAGCCTTGTCTTGCCGTCCGTGTCGTGTCGCAATACCATGGATGCGGTCATGCATGCATTGACTGCGGTTCCATCCTCCCCACCGACACACAAGACAAGCCTTTGCCAACCCTTTCGTTTCAAACACCAAGCCTGCACGGATACACCACCACGACTCGGAACCCCCATTCCGGACTCGACGCCATGCCTGGAAGCTGAATGAATCCGCTGAGAATGCGCGACTAACAACATGTCGTAGAAATCAATCGCAATGGCTGCCATCGACATGTCGCTTGTCGCGCGCGGCGAAGCTGCCGTTTCTCACCTTGTCAAGCGCAAGAATTGGGCTGCTAGGGAACCCGGTGTCATCCTCGTTTTTGCCATCATTGGCGCTGTCGCCCTCTTGCTAATCGGCCTCTTGATCCAGAAGAGGGTGAGCTTATCTATCCATCGCGTAACCCCCATTCCACACTCGTGCTAAGTTTTTTCTTCTTCCAGATCTCCGCCCGCAAGTCTACCGCCCAATAGAGATACCCCGGGGAGTGCGAAACGGAGTGTGGGGAGCGAGAAGGCCCACGTTTTGAGAAGAGGGGCGGGGAGATGGCCTCGTGTTTATGATCCCAACGACACGAGAAAGTCTACGCTGGCGTTACCACCGCTGCCGGGACGCGACTCGCTGAAAAGAGATTGCTCATTGGGGGGAACATCTCGGAAAAGAATCCCTCGAGACCGCCCATCCCGGCTGTTTCTTCTTGTCCCCAATCCGTCTCTTGTATATTGCGCCGTGCCGTCTTTTGTATACCACGTTAATGCCTATTACTACGACTTGGATCGTTATGGGATCGCATGTTCTTTTGGATCGATTGATCGATTGGTTGGTTGAATGGTAGCTTGGAGAGTGGGAGTTAATAAATGATAATCGGAAACATCTATCCATCCTCTCCGACAAAAAGTTCCACCGTGCATCAAATAGTGTAATATTGGCTTTTGTGGATACCTATGGTTGCTCCGAATAGCTCATTACGACTTCCGTACCCCGTGATTCCTCGCAGCTTCGACAGCTTCAGAGCTCACGCGTCTAGCTCCTATCCCGCACTAGAGCTAGGCTAGCTACCTGGTCGCCTATTCATAGTGGCGGTGGGTGGAAAAACTGCTCCTTGTCCACCACAAAGTAACTGGCAATTGCATTCAACGTTCATTGTCCGAGATTGCGCGAACAGACGACGCCGTAGTTGACGGTGCCCGAACACTTGACGACGAGCTCGCTGAGGTGATCCCAGAACCGGTCGACACAACCCTTGTGGCCCGCTCCGCAAACTCCTCCACACCGGCACCGCTCTCATCCCTCATCTCTTCATCCTCGTCACCATGTCCATCCATGTCTTCGTCTTCTCGCTCGCTCTGCTCCCCAACACTCTCCGCCGCAGCTTCAATGGTCGTCATACGGTTCACAAACTCTTTCTGCAACTCTCTAAGCCACAAGGCTAGCGACTCGCCTTCCATGGTGCCATTGTACGCATTCTTAAGGTGCTCTTTCAAATCAAGGATGAGTTTGCGGCGACGTTCTTTGATGACATTGGCCGACATTTTCTTCCGTTGTAACATTTGACGCCCGAGTTTGTGCGCAAAATAGGTTGCATCGGCCAGGACTTCTTGGGGTATCGGAACGACGCCGGCGAGGGCGAGGCCGTAGTGAGACTCTTTGACGGCACCACCGACGGCCTTGTATAACATAGTCATGTTGTCGTCATCGCTAATCTGTCATCCTTTCAGCCAAGGTGAGAGAAGAGCAGAATCGACACTGACCTCGACCGCCAAGTGCAAACTCTTGACCCCATTGCGCTCTGAAAGAATTGTTGCAATGTCCCTGAAGTGAGTAACGAACCATACGAGTGCCTTGAGCCGGGTCAATATTCGATCACAAGGTAGATATATATACTTACTTTGCTGTTGACGAGCGCCTCCGCAATAGCGATGGCAATAGCCAGACCATCACGGGTGCTAGTTCCTCGTCCCAGCTCATCTACTATTGCCCTGTTCTAATCAGTGTAATCTCTGGGCCGTCAAACATTGAACCCACATGCTCTGTTTGTCGATGTTCCGCAGAATAAACGCAATCTCACGCATCTCTGCGGAGAATGTAGATACATTACTCTCGACGCTATCATCTATGCCCACCCGCGCAAAAAGTTGACCCAGAATCGGGAACGCAGCTCTACGTGCAGGCACACTAAAGCAATCACTAGGGTATCATTTTAGGAAAGAAGCATGGTAAGATACTCACAAGCTACCGATCTGAGCCATGATAAAGAGTAGTGCAATGGTGCGAATGAAAGTACTCTTTCCGCTCATGTTGCAGCCAGTGATGATCTGAAACCGCTGCTGTTGGCTGGCGAACACATCATTGGGAATGAATTTTGTCTGCATGATCTTCTCACGAATCGGATGACGTGCATCTTCGAGGCAAAGAGTGTCGGTGATGCGAGGCTTGACTGTAGCAATCAGAACAGTTCTTCCTTTGAATGTTGGAAACACTCGCCATAATCGTGTACTGTAACAAGGTGCGCGAATGCAGAGAGCTTATTCAAGTCAGCTAAAGTAAGCGGCTAGCAGGCATTTTCCCCCACCATATCCAGCATTGCGATGGCCTCGCAAATCTTGAACAAGATGGACATGTGGCAGCGAGCCTTCCCAATGAGTTCCTGAATGAACATGTCGCCTATAACGTCAGTCTGAATCAATTCTAGGGCGCGTTACATTGCGCTTACTACATAACACGACCTCTTGATGAGATGTTGCAATCTGTGCTTGTTAGCGTTTAGAATCGAATTAGGAAGGTCTATCCACCTTTTGATTTCTCTTCATCAGTTCTAAAGTTTGACATTCGATATAGTTCTTCCTCTTGACAATGTTGGTGAAGACCGGAGGAAGCAGGCGATTTTCATATTGCTCGAGATCAGATTTTGGGATTTGGATGTAGAAGCCCCGTGAAGTCTCATACTTGATGGCGGTAGCAAGGTTGTGAGTTTCTAGGGTTGACGTTAAATGGCGATGAGACAATAATGATGAGCTCACTCACGGCCTAGTTCGTTAACGTAGAGGTACGCGTCTCCTTGATTCTCCTTGTAGGTTTGGCGAGCAACATCAAGCAGACCATTGACACCTGACCTGACAGCGTACGTACGCTGATTCCGGAGTTCGACTGGCTGCTTTGCGTAGTGAACGTCGGCATTGATAGCTTCGTCGATTAATTCCACGATGGACCTAATGTTCTCTGGCGCACAGAACTGATCAAAGATTAATTTACTTGGAAGATTCAACCGTGACGACATACGGACCTCGCGGATATTCTGCAGCATTGAACTTCCGGCTCCGGAGAGAGCTTCGTAAATGGGCACGACAGAGTTGACGAAAGTCTTGAGCATGATGATCTGATTGATGCTCTGCTCGGATGTCTGAAGCGTGGGTTTAGTTGGAATGACAATGAGCTAGAAAGAAGTCAGCAAACTTGGGCTGTAGAACCTGTCATGGCTCATACAGCTGTCAGTATCTTATCGACGTCTAAAAAGTTCTTCAATGCAGCCCGAGTGGATCGAAACATGTCTTCTTTGACCTGCAGCTCATCTACTGCATCGTATCGCTTGTTGATAGTTTCCGCGTCAGTGAGCGGCTGAAGGACGTTGCTGCGTAGCATCCGAGCACCCATTGGTGTCTGGGTTTCGTTGAGCAGGCCGAACAAACAGTCACGCGATTTTGGGTTGCGGAGGCTTTGGACCAGTTCAAGTGAGTGGATGGTGGATATATCAATCATCATTGAGCCATGACTTGGCTCGTACTTGATACGTAGGGAGTGGGGAATGATTTTGCGTCCCAATGAAAGGTCCGTATACTTCATTACCTACGGTACGTGTCAGTCCGAGACACTCTTGTAACAAAGCACGTACAGCTGCCATGCAGCATACGGCGTAGTAGCTGCCAGTCACAGAGAGCTTGATAGCCTCGACGTCGTCCGTAAAAGCAAGATGCTGGATATAGCCGATGCCTGCATTTTCAGACCAGTACTTGCGGTCGATAACCTGCAATCTGCTTCCCAGGTCATCGGCGCTCTCCAAAACGATCGAGTAGAGCTTGGACTGGGGACTGGCTGCAGTGTTCATGACGAGAATCTCCGTAGGCCCATAAACCCGGAGCTTATGAAGAGTTTTTACATAAGTCTGGCTATCGCATATCTGGCAAAGCACAGCTTCCCCTGTGTCGAGATTGAGGAGCGCCAAGCCGACAGTGGGTGAGATGCCGCGGGATTCGGCGATGGCACAAATGACTTCTTGTCTCTCCACGCGTGCGATTGTGGACGCGCCAGTTCGGGGACGAGCCGTAGAAGGCCTTCCTGTAGCGCCACGACGTGTTCCTGGACGCGAAGTCGTTGTGGTGTTGTACTGATACCCGTAACTGTATGTGGGGTAAGAGGAAGATGTTGGAGGTCTGCTCAAGCGAGACATGATGGTCAGTCGAGCTGTATGATTAGTGTGTGATCAATCGGCAATGCTTGACAGGTGGATGAAGCCGTTCAGGCGTCTTTCATGCATTCATTTATCCATCCTTCTTCAGTGCTTGAGAGGGTTGAAGCGTGTTGGCGAGACGCGTGACGACAGAAGAGTCTCGCTTAACGAGCTACCCCTGCTAGCGCATCTCTTATCGATAATACACAAAATTTCTGGATTCCCCTCTGTCCGTTATATTCACCGTCACCCTTACACTGCCCGTAGTAGTAGTAATAGTCGTAGTAGCAGTACTAGCAGCAGCAGAACTAGGCCGCTACTACATACACTCTGCACAATGGCGACTCAAGTCCCACCCCCTTCCAAACGCCAAAAGCGCGAAACCCTCGCAACAACCCAGACCCAGGCAACGCCAGCGAGTATCCCCGACGGCAGCATCCGAATCCGCTTCGTGGATCAGTCTACCGGCCTCTCCGACTCTCTCCCTGTCCTCACCGTCCCCCTCTCCCAAGCCAGCACTTCCAACCTCAATCTGCTTCTCAACGAGCTGAAAGACCAAGCCGACGACCGCCTGCCCTACCGCTTCTACCACGCATCTTCGCCTGAAGCACTCGGCGACAAGGAGGATGTATGGACGGCATTGGTCAAGCCAGGGCGTGTGAGTAGCGAAGAAGAGGTGGTGTTGCAGTATGCGCCACAGGCAGTATTCAGGGTGAAGGCTGTCAGCAGGTGTGCGGCTGCAGTGAGTGGGCATGGGGACAACATCCTCGCCGTGCAGTTCTCGCCAAAAGACAGCAGCCGGATGGTCAGTGGCAGTGGGGACAAGACGGTCAGAATATGGGACTGCGATACGGGAACACCGGTTCATACGCTAAAGGGGCACTCCAGGTGGGTGCTTGCGGTGAGCTACTCGCCCGATGGCTCACTACTCGCTTCCGGCGGCTACGACAACGAGGTCCGCATTTGGGACCCTGATACGGGCAAGCAGATAGGCCCACCGCTCAAAGGACATGCCAATTTTATAACAAGTCTGAGCTGGGAACCCTATCATCTGCAACAAGAGGGACGTCCGCGTGTAGCTTCTTCAAGCAAAGATGGCACAGTACGCATATGGGATGCAATAGGCGGACGCCTAGACTTTGCTCTCACGGGTCACAAGTCCAGTGTCACGTGCGTGAAATGGGGCGGCACAGGACGCATATACACCTCGTCGCACGACAAGTCCATAAAGGTGTGGGATTCTACGACCGGCACGCTGGTACACACACTCTCTGGTCACGCACACTGGGTCAATCATCTCGCACTCTCTACCGAATTCGTGCTCCGAACAGCCTACCACGACCATACGCGCAAGCCCCCACAATCTCCCGAAGAGAAGCTTTCGAAGGCCCGTTCGCGTTTCGAAAAGGCCGCCACACTCAATGGTGAAATTGTCGAGCGTCTAGCTACTGCTTCCGAAGACTGTACAATCTTCCTCTGGACGCCGCTCTCCTCCCCGAAACCAGTAACTCGGATGACTGGCCATCAAAAACAAATAAATCAAGTCTGCTTCTCACCGGACGGTACATTGCTTGCGTCCACGGCTTGGGATAACCACGTTAAGCTGTGGTCTGCACGGGATGGCAAGTTCCTGAACACCTTAAGAGCCCATGTAGGGCCTGTGTATATGGCTTGTTTCTCGGCCGACAGCAGGTTGTTGGCAAGTTGTAGTAAAGATACCACGTTGAAGGTATGGGATATGCGGACGGGAAAGTTGAAGCAAGACCTTCCGGGACATCAAGACCAAGTGTTTGCATTGGATTGGAGCCCTGATGGGGAGAGAGTGGGTAGCGGAGGTGCAGACAAGCAGATCAGAATCTGGAGAAACTGAGAAGATAATGAAAGCTAGTATGTAGAGGTGATAGATGCATCGAATGATACCCGTTCCGCCCATAAACACAAGCCACTCAATCACTACGTTTCAACCCCAGCGAACCAGTCTAATAACGGAACCACTTTGTCCCCTCTGCAATCTTGATAGCAGCATCTGCTTGCTCCCCACAGCATTTGATGATGAGATCGCTCTGAGAAACAACGAGTTCCTGGATAATCCAGCAACGCTCGGACCAGGACAGATCGAGGAATCGTGAAAGAAACATCTGGATATTGAAGGTCTTTAACGGCGACATGAGTACCGAGTAAACATTACATTAGTACCGAGTAAACTGGACGCGCGATGGATCCAATAGTGCATTAACTACATGAACGCTCATTAGCTTGGAAATATCAGCACCTTAAACTCTTATCGTCAGATATGTACATAATGTCTAGCTTGAACTAGCCTTTTGTATTTCTTTTCCAAGTACGCCGAAGCGATTGTATCAGTAGCACGTAGGCATACGCCGAGGCCCTTCAGAAAGTGGAGACGCCGCGAACATGGCCCTTGACCATTCAACTGGGCCGTCTGCCTTGGAAGAGTGACCACGGAGACGCAAATGCTGATCCCCGCAGAATATTGAAAAAGAAATACTTATGGCAAAGTGTGAGGTCTGACGGAAAACAGCCCAGCTTTCATGTAGCGACTGATGAGACAGATCGGGTGAAGGATGGATGCATGGACGAAATTGAACCCGACACGGCATTGTTACTCATGACAATTCTTATTTCCGGTTAAAAATTCCTGGCCATTCGTGAGCCTCAAATCCCCACGGATTCTCCGCAAAGCCGTATCACCGTGGTATATACCTCGTTGCCCAGCCCTTATCATCTGACACTACTCCAGTAGAAGCCTACGATTCCCCTACCGTGGGAAAACCTCGGTTCATCCTCGTCAGCAGTGCCGACCAATGATGATATCTAAGCAGGCGAAACGACGGTTGAATCGTGGCAGAGTCTCGGTTACAACCAGGATTGGCCAATGAGATAATGCTTAGCATCCGCCTAGGTGGTTCTCCACATATCGAGTAACAGCTGTTGGGTTTGCGCGGAGAGACGGCCAGTGTCCGGAGAGACGGGCGACACACCCGTCAGGTAGAACTGAGTTGGCAGAAGTTGTTTGGGGGTATATGGTACAAGGGGGACAGGAGGCTGGCGGGGCAATGCCTATATAATTAATCCGTTTGACCTTTCACCAGTCTGCTTTGTTTGCTTGCGTGGACTTTGAGTGGTAGCCTGTCCCTTATCTTTGTTTGTTCAAGGCATTTCATTCATTCCCTCGTCATGAATTCTAAGTTTGATACGGTGATACAGTCCCTTACGCTAGAGGAGAAGGTTTCCCTCCTGGCAGGAAAGGACTTTTGGGAAACAGTTCCAGTGCCTTCGAAAGGTATTCCAGCTATCAAGGTATATATGTTCACGATGAATTTTCAGCAGTCGATGGATGCTTGTCTACAGCTTGACTCGGGAACTATCACTGACCAAACATAGACATCTGATGGACCCAACGGGGCCCGCGGTGCAATCTTCACAGGCGGGACGAGAGCAGCGTGTTTTCCAGCAGCTGTATGTTCGGCTTCAACGTGGAATCCTGAGCTGTCACGGCGGATAGGAAATGCCTTGGCTGAAGAAATACAAACCAAGGGTGCCAGAGTGCTGTACGCCTGAGATACATCGAATTGAACCCTGATCGAAAAGTACTGACTCAGATATAGTCTTGCGCCTACCATGTGTAACCACAGGCACCCTCTTGGTGGTCGCAACTTCGAAAGTTTCTCCGAAGACCCTCTTCTCGCCGGTAAACTCGCTGCCCAAGTTGTAGCTGGTCTGCAAGAGAAAGGAGTCGCTGCAACCATTAAACACTTCGCTGCAAATGAACAAGAGACGGAGCGGTTGGTTGTCGACGAGATAATTTCGGAGCGTGCATTGAGAGAGATCTACCTCAAGCCATTTGAGATTGCGGTGAAGGAGGCAAATCCTTGGGCGGTCATGACGGCATACAATAAGATTAATGGGACACACGCCGACTCCAATGATTTTCTTCTAAAGAAGGTGCTTCGCGGTGATTGGGGTTGGGACGGTTTAGTGATGAGTGATTGGGGTGGCACAAACTCGACTGCCAATTCACTCAACGCTGGCCTTGACTTGGAAATGCCGGGCCCAACACAGCATCGCAAGTTTGAAGATGTTGTCAATGCAATCAATAATGGCGAGTTGACAGAAAATACAATCAATGAGTGCGTACGAAGAGTCTTGACTCTCATTGACAAAGTCGGTGGTTTCGAAAACCCTGAGGTTCCACCTGAGCGATCAGTCGATAACCCGGAACATCGCAAACTTATCAGGGAGGCTGCTGGCCAAGGCCTCGTACTTCTTAAGAATGAAAGTGGGATTTTGCCGTTAAAGAAAGATAAAGTCAAAGGAAAGAAGATTGCGCTCCTTGGTTTGGCGAAGGAAGCTTTGATCCATGGTGGAGGCAGTGCGTCACTTCACTCCCATTACCGCATTTCACCATGGGACGGCCTGCACAACGCATATGGCCATGATGTTGAGTTCAAATTCGCGAAAGGTAGGTCCTGATCCACTACTCTTACCTTCCTGGCATCGTTAATTCGTTTAGGTGCTCACACTTACCGACAATTACCTGCATTATCTTCGAACTGCACAGACATCAACGGAAGCCCTGGCTGGTTACTTGAGCTTTTTGATCCTGAAAAAATGGACAAGCCTGTCAAGACAATTCATGGTCATAAGGAAGCCGCCTTCCTTCCTCTTGGAGACGAAGCCATCAAAAGAAAGAATGTCCAGGTCTCCTGTACATTCATTCCTACTGAGACTGGGCAACATTATCTCGCATGCTCTGGCATGGGTCCCACTGTTGTCTTGATCAACGATTACGTCGTTTTCGAACAGAAAGATGATTGCGTAGACTTTATGGCTTTCCTACTTGGCGGAGTAGCTGAGAAGGAGTTTGATTACGCCTTCACTAAAGGCGTATCCTACCAGATTACGATCCGATCAAGCCCGCCACTGAATGGCCCTGGCATCTTTGATGGCCTTCAAGGCTTTCGCATGGGCTTCATGTATGCTACTGAGCATAATGCGGACCTCCTTTCAGATGCCGTTGATATAGCGACAGAATGCGATTATGCTATCGTTTTCACCGGTCACACTCCAGCTTGGGAAACAGAAGGTCAAGACCAGTTAAGTTTCAATCTACCCAAGGATGGATCTCAGGACAGACTTGTCGATGCTGTAGCGTCAGTCAACTCGAACACTGTCGTCGTGAACTCAACCGGCGTAGCCATTGCTATGCCATGGCTTTCGAAGGTCCCTACCGTTCTACAAGCTTGGTTCCCAGGTCAAGAAGCGGGAAATGCCATCGCAGACGTGATATCTGGCACAGTAAACCCATCGGGCAGGTTGCCGATTTCGTGGCCAAAGCGCATTGAAGACGCACCCGCCTACAACAACTTCCCCGGCACTAAGAAAGACGGCCAACTCACTGTACGATATCAAGAAGGCGTCTTTGTTGGATACCGTCACTATGATCGTATTTCGCAAGACAAGGTGCAATTTCCCTTCGGTTTTGGTCTTTCCTACACCACGTTCATCCTCAGCAATGCCAATGTAGCACCCTTATCGAATGCCGCTTACAAGGCTGCTGTTACTGTTTCAAACACTGGTGGCCAATATGGTGCAACAGTTGTTCAATTATATGTTGGTCGAACGCTGCAGTCTGCGGATCACCCGATTAAAACACTGGTGGCGTTCAAGAAGGTGTTTTTAGAGGCTGGAGAAGAAAAGACGGTCGAGCTGGAGGTTAATCATAGAGACTTCGCGTACTTTGATGAGGCGAGCGGCTTGTGGAGAATTGATAGAGGAAGTCACGAGTTCTGGTTCGGACAGTCGACGAGGGATGTCGAAGATGTGGTAGAGGTTAATGTCGAAGGTAATAGGGAGCTAAAGTTGTAGGAGATTAGCAATTCTTTAGCACGAAATACTTTCATTAAAAATGAATAATGATTTCCCTGGGAATGAACTAGTGTAGTTGCTCGCTTGTGGAGAATAACCCTCAATATCGTAGGGGGATCGTAGATGTTACAAATTGAGAGCGCGAGCCATCAGGTCACTCATAGATTCCCCTCGATTCCTACCAATATAGCAGTTCTACATTGATACAAACATTCACGATCCATAGAATCCATCGTGTTACAGGAGCAGTAGTTGCTCTTACGTTTCAAGTAAATTTTGTCTACAAGATAACTCCATCAAAGATGCTTAGAAGCTCATTTGTATCAAAAAGTTGCACGAAGTCCGTTATTAGTTTTCGGCACTAATCGTATCAATGATTATCTAACTCCATTCCAATTAGATATTGTACAATATATCATAAAGCGGATCGATCAAGCGCCGTCATTTGGCCCCGTATTATTAGTTCTTCGCCTTAGCGCCTAGTTTCGCTTTCCAAAGCGAAACCGCGGCCATACTCCAAACTCGAGCCTCGATGAAACCCCGAACTCGCCCATAACTCCTACAATCGCCATGACACTAGAAAAAGGCAGTATATGTAATTGTGCATCTCCCAAAAAACGCTTTTGTGAAAAATATTTCCTGTATATTTGGTCACGAATTTCCTAACAACGCCACTCTTGAGATGCCTAACGTCGGAGCACCTTCGAAAGGTTGCAAACCATGTAGGAATAGAAAAGTAAAGGTGAGCTTTTCTATACTGAAGTCGTAAGAAAACATAAGAGGGATTACGCTAATCGGTGCCTGCGTGTACACAGTGCGATCTCAAACGTCCCCAATGCGGTCAGTGCTCGAGAACGAAGCAGATCTGCCATGGCTACCGCGATGTTCTTGACATGATGTTCAAGGACGAGAATGACACAGTTCTTAGAAAGACGAAGAAGAAGTACGCAGAACTATCGAAGGCACAGTCCCAGGGTATAGCCTTTCGATCAAAGACCGATTCGGAACACCGGTACCCTGGCGCGTCAGTGTATTCTACAAAGATAGCGACATCCTCAACTCTAGAATCCACACAGACGAAGACGTCTGCACTCGGACGCAGGTTGAGTCCACATTCGCCATTATTACCAAATCTAGTGCCGCCACTCGAAGGCCAAGGCATTGGATTTCTCATCGCCAATCACGTAGTCATGCCTTCGATCATACCGCAAGGCGATTTTGACTTTCCCAGTGCTTTCTTCAACCGATCTAAAGTAGAAACCGTCCTTCATCATAGCACAAATTCCGTCGGATTAGCAAGTCTAGCGATATCATCAAAATCGCATAATGTGATGAGAAGAGCACGACACGCATATGTGAGAGCCCTCCAACGTACCAACCAAGCGCTCCGCTCCAACGTTATGAGGATGAAAGATAGCACACTGATATCAGTCTTGATGCTATGTTTCTACGAGAAAATGACATGCGAGGGCGACGACAAATCCGTATATCTGTCGAAATATCATACCAATGGTGCATGTGCACTCTTGAAGCTACGTGGAGAGCAAAAGGTGAAGGGGTATGAGAGCTTAGACGTTGGCCTTGTGAAGCAATTTTATGGAGTTGTATTGATGAGTTCTCTGGGGACGGGAATGTCGATTCCTGTGAACGTTAGAGAATTATGGGAATGGAGTACAAGGATTGAACATAACTCTAGCGACGCTATAACTAAGACGGAATTGGGATTATGCGATGGAGGGCTTTGTACGTGCTAGCCATGTAAGTCAAACTTTCTTGGCACAGACTTCTTGCGGACCGAGCTAATGAACATCTTGGGTGTTATAGAACACCATAAACCTTACACAGGACATAAGTTGTACCCCCAAGGAAGCAATAGAAAGAGCGCTACAAATTGATCGCGATATCGAAGCTGTGCAGGTCAATATACCAGACGCATGGCAGTTTCGAAAAGTCCAACTGAAACAACGATCTCCCCATATTTTTGGCGATTACTACGATATCTATTTGGACTGCTGGAGTGTACAATTATGGAATCATCTACGTTTATGTCGTATGACTCTGCAACGACATCTCCGCGTTCAAATCGCTAAACAAGTTCACCAAATTAGCCCACAAGGCGCCCAGGAAGAAATCAGCCATCATATTGAAGAGTCAAAAAGGATCTCAAAGGAATGCATCAGTGGTATATGTGCCTCTCTACCTCAGCTTACTGGTCAGATTCCATTTCCCAATAAAGATCCGGGCACTGCTTACGATCTCGGAATATTCCCTCCTCTTCAGAAGCCCAATCAACACCTGGAAAGTGCACTACGTCCGCCTGGGTTTTACCTCCATCCTTCAAGGCCAACTGGACTCCAGAATAATATCTTCCCGGTCTATATGGTCGGTGCTAGTGAGCTTGCAGGTCCCATTCTCAAACAATGGATCATTGACCAGCTTTCATTTATTGCGATAAAGATTGGGATGAGGGTGGCTGTGCTGATGGCAGAGCAAGTCAAATCATTACAAAGCATGGCTCTGACCGACGGAAATTAGGCGCACACTACATCGTTTATATAGATCATAATGGGCTCTGATGGTGCATCTGAGGTAAGGCAAGGCATGACCAGTAGCTACCACATCAACGCTTCCGTTGTCGACGAGTAAGTGTCAATATCAAAGTTATATGACAGATGCTGACTTAACAACGTCGTATTCTAGGCATTCGCGGGGGCTTGTGGGACAACTTGAAGCAGAATCCCGACTGTATCAGCGTTCGTAGCGCAAATTGTGAGGCAGGCAAAGACGTAAATTTAGTCTGGCAGATGACGAATGAAAGAAGCTGTAATACTGGTATGGTCTAAGTACTACAGTGGGTCGCTACGCAGAATAAGTCTGAAGCAATTGATTGCAGTAAATAGAACACCGTGGATATAAGCTTTTTTGCGTCTCACAAACTTTTGGTTCGCGCAAGGCTGACTTCTTTCCATAATTAGAGCATTTTTAGGTTCTTATTTGCTATCAAACAGCGATATGTTTATCTTCCTTCGATGACGCGGATGATAGCCGATGCGCCAAAATAGATCGCCTGAATGCGAGCTATTTTTGAATATTTCCGTCTATTCTGTTTCGTGAGACTCCTTGTATGTGTGAGTGAAGGCTATTGAATGAAGCTTATTCAGCGAATCATCTTAACTAGTGGTTGATATGAGAACCGCTCTACACATATGACAGTATACATATCACGTGCCTGTCTATACACAGGCATACGCTAAACCCGATTCAGATTGCCGCTAGCGACTATACATAGTGACGAAAGGCTTTTGCGGTGGTGCCGGCTGACTTCTCCCGTATCAGAGTAAGGTCTTTGAGAAGAGGAATAAGGTCTTTAAGACCCCGCACTAAACCAATCAACGTCATCATTCCTTCACAATCAGAGGAAGTGGCCAAAGTTTAGCTGCGGAGGAAGATCCGAAGCTATGGAGATTCAAATAGCTGCTTCTGTTTCTTCCCTTTCGTTTTGAAAGGCAAGCTCCAGATTTCTATCCTCGAACCCATACGTCTTCCACACCCCTAAGCCATCAAAGTCGCCTTGTCAATTTGTAACTGTATCACATCATAGCGCCTCACTATGACAACCTCAGATATTCCAGAGCAAATGCTAGCAGCCCAGGTACTCGAAGTACGTTGATGTTTCTATTCAGCCACGCTCCTCTACACAACTACATCTCCCGAAAAGAAGGCTCCAGGGAATAAAAAGGTCACGAACTCTTACCGCTTAGTCAAGATGAAATTCCTCGATCTACTCAGGAGAAGTTTTGTAGGAAATACTTTTGGCTCATCTTCCAAAATTTCGCTATCATAAAAGTCTACCACTTAGACTGACACGGTATATAGTTCAACAAACCCTACAAAGTCCACAAAGTTCCCGCTCCCTCTCCCGCGGAAATAGGGCCTAATGACCTCCTGATTCGCGTCGCAGTCGCTTCTTTGTGCCATACAGATTTCATGGTATCGTCCGGTATAATGGGTACACCGCTACCGTACATTGGATCACACGAAGGTTCTGGAACAGTCTTAGCAGTCTGAACCTCAGTCAAGCCAAAGTCTTTCCAGGTCGGCGACCGTGTCATGGCTGGCATCATATACGAAGCATGCGGGGCCTGCGCTGACTGTCTGGGTCCGGAGAACTATCGTCAATACTGTACTAAAGAAAAATACTGTGGTGACAACAGCGCTGATGATTTCTTTGCAGAATATGCGAAGATCGATGCTCGATGGGCGGCAAAATTACCAGACAGAGTATCCTTCGAAACGGCAGCACCATTAGCGTGTGCGGGATGCACGGTGTATAGGGGTGTTGTACTCGCAGGATTGAAGAAAGGAGAGTGGATTGGTATTGTAGGCAGTGGAGGTGGGCTCGGTCATCTTGGAGTTCAATTTGCTCACGCGCTCCGACTGAACATTGTCGGGATTGATGCACGGGACGAAGGTCTGGAGCTGATGAAGAAAAGTGGTGCAGACATTGTCATAGATGCACGATTCGGACATGATAAAATCGTCGAAGAAGTTAGGAAGGTTACGAATGGCGAGGGCGTGACAGCAACCGTCAATGTCAGCGATGCGTCCAAGGCTATGGCAACCTCGTGCACGATAACGGCTATGCACGGCACAGTCGTCCAAATAGCGCAACCAAATGAGGTCATAATACCGTTTCATGAGTTGATATTCCGCGATATACGAGTGAAAGGGTCGCTGATATGTTTAGCGAAAGAAGCAGAAGCTATGCTGGATGTGGTTGCGGAGCATGGGATTAGTGTGGAAACGAATGCTTTCAAGGGTTTGGATGAGATGGAGAAATTGATTCATCTAGCCGAGAGTGGGAATATGAAGGGAAAGGGCATCATCATTATCACGTATCAGGTGTATCACGGTGATCCAAAGGAGGTGAGAGTAACTGGTAATCAGTTCAGTATTGTACACTCTGGTGTCGCTATCTACGAGCAGAAAGCTCTGGTATATATCTCCAGAGTCAACTCCGCTATCTGGTGATACTTAGCTACAAACTACCGAGTTTGGTGTAGCAAACTAACTATACCAAACCGATTGCTTAACAAGCTGATTTACCAAACCACAAACCACACGCGACAATCATACTAGACGAAGAGCAGATTGAGAAGGAAAGAGAGAGCAGGTTGAAGATGGTGTGAATATAGATGTATTGGAGAAATTTGCCCATCGTTCAGAAGAACACTGCTCCAGATATCTATTGATCAGTCTTGGCGAGCCTAACTTATCCCTCGACTATTGTCTTTCCTTCGTGCTCAGACTGGAATAGACATCTTCGAACAAGTCCTGGGATAACGTGCGTATTTGAGTCTCAAAGTCTTTCGATAAGAAGCAGTTGAATTACCGCGAGCGTATCATTTGCGCCGGCCTTAAGCCAGGCTTGGAGATCGCTGGGGAAAGAACATGTTGTATTCGCCAAAGGTCGATGGCCAAGTCTAATCGAACATCATCGAGTAGTCTGTTTTATCACGAGTCAATCAGTATATGCACAAGATGCGATAGCCACAGAACGACCTTAAAAAGCGTCGCAGGGTAATTCTTTGCGAAGGGTGTGTTTCATAACATAAGATACCAAGGCTTGAAACAGTAACATCCGTGACCCATGGAGAAGTGAGCTGGCTGGCCGTATCTTTAGCTGTTCTTCTTTATTTAGCCTTCTATCTAGAGATAAAATCGCCCACTACTGGTGCTGCAACAACACTACGCAGACACCTCACCAACGGTTTCCCGGACTTTTTGCTCTGCGATGCGAGCCGAGGTACCGTTTGTGAAAACGAGGCCCTGATGATACGGGAGCAGAAAGTGATTGATTGAAGTAACAAGCAGTAACTACAGGAAGTATGTATACATAGCCGGGGGCTCGTGAAGGTCACATCATAACAAGTGACCATATTTCCTATCATGTGACCCGATACCGTATACTTCTAACACCGTTACGGGCAACAACATGATGTTGAGCTGCATTGCTAATTACGTCACGTGTATGGACGCGTCTGCTAAAAAATTAGTTCGCAAGGAAAGCAGGCAATCGAGGAGTGAGTTTACGCGGGAGTTTGAAGAAAGGGATTCAACTTAAGTTGCGAAAAGGGGGCTTATTAGATAAGTGTAGTCGGATGTACGCCGGAGTACTTCAATAGATATGGGGCTGGAGGCGATGTGACGGGGGAAGTGGAGAGGAGAAAGATGGCATTAGTGTGAACAAAGGTGAAATAGATTGTAACAATCGTATAAGAAGCTTTGATGATCAACAAAGAAAAGTAAACTCGGCCGTAAAGCTGTATGAAAAGATAAGACCACCCATGGATCAAATCCATTAAGTACCATCCCCAGAGCATCCACCGACAAATTCGTCTACTCATCGTAGCACCATCGCCCTAAGAATCGAAAATTGCACCATAAGCCGGAATACCCCTGCTTTCCATCGCATACACAACGCTAGTTGTGAATCTCTTGTTGCTAATCACGCATACCGCCTCCGCACCCGATTCCTTCCAAAGCCTATAACTCAAAAGAGGCATGTCGGGCTTTCCCTGGGTTCTGGTATTGTGAATAACAGCTTTAGGATCCGTTGCTAGCACACTATCCACGATTTCTTTGCCAAATGTTTGCTCGGGATTTGGTGCTGTCCAGAGAATTCGACAAGGAACCTTGTTAGCCAAGATGACTGCAAGGCAAGGGCCGATACCAGATCCAGTGGCAACAAGTACGACAGACTTGAAAAGGGTGGCAATTCTAAGGACACCGCAAGCGGGGACACCGCGGATGTAGATATGCGATGGTGCCCGTGAAATGGTACGCTTTGTAAAATCACCTGCATTGCTGACCACAAGCGAGAACCCTTTCTGACCTGGAGGATTGGTAATAGTAGCAAAGCCGTGCCAGTCCCTCAAGGGGCGCTCGGCAAGTCGAACAGATGTGCCAACAACGGGTGTAGTGTGGTCAAACCAGAGGCGGACAGCATGAGAGGAGAGCACTTCTGATCGAACGGGGACTTTGCGGAGCATTGCCCATGGGAAGATGATTGCTGCGGTGGAAACTGAGAGGAGCCAGATAGGTGGAGACCTGAGCCAAGCTTGTGTTGGGGGCAGGTCGAATGCAAGGTCTTTTGCACAAATAAAGGATTGAAACCAGAGGAGTATCAGCGCAGTCCAGCCGCCAAATCGATGCGACATTTCCCAGAGGTCATGATGCTTCATTCGGATGGAAGGGTGAGAGAGTGACGCGATGGTGACTAGGATAGGCCAGATAAGGTACGTTAGAACAGCACCAGCAACACTGATGCAACGAACGGCAGGAGGTTTCGTGAACTCCAAGCTCGCAGCAACAGTGAATATGGTAAACCAAATCACGGCAGCGATGGCACATCCACTGTGAATACCGCCGAGATGGAATATCCTCGCGCAATGCCGGCGTATCGCAAGAGGCCAAGACGTCGGGACAGAGCATGCCGCTGTGAAGAGGAGGTTTACGACAGGCTCAGATCGCATCAGTATAGCAACGCACAGATTTGACGCAGTTGCAGTCGCGATGTCAGCGATTATATAACGATTCAACTTGTATCGCCGCCAGAGGATATAGCATGCAACAGCCAAGTTCGCCAGGAGGATGACGGAGAAGAAGCGACGATATAATATGAAGAACCGATGCCGAACCCATCGTTGCCCGTGCATTCCGTTCTTGGCCGGTAATGTGTTGATTGTTTCTTCGTCGATGCTGGATGTTGAAGTATTGAAGGTTGATAGACTCTTTGAGACAATGATTGGACTTATACACTTCTCGTTAGCGGAATCTGCCTTTTCGACATCTTCTATGAACGTGGTATTGATATTGACGGGGCGGTATAGATCCTTGGGAGTGAACACCAAAGTAGGTACGGCAGGCAGTGTGGGTTGTTGTTCGGATGAATGCAGCGCCAGTGTGGTCAATTGCAACTTATTGACCTTTCCATTGGGCGTGAGAGGAATAGTGTCAACATAGAACCACTTCTCAGGCACAGAATAGTATGGGAGGTGCTTCTTTACAAAGACGTCAAGGTCGTGTTCGTCGATGAGGGTTGTTGTGGTGTAGAAGCCGTGCAATGACCCGTTGACCAGAAAGGCACAAGCTCGGATGATACCTGGGAACTTCTCGACAACGGCGGTGATGCCATCAAGCTCGACTCGGAAACCCTACACAGAAGTCAACATAAAACTGAGTGGAAGCCAGAATGACACCGACCTTGATCTTCACCTGGTCATCTCCTCTCCCGAAGGTGTCTAGAGAGCCTGATTCGCGCCAACGAACGATATCGCCCGTGTTGAACATCATCGAACCATCTTTGAGGAATTTATCTAGCTTGTATCGTTGCGAAGTGAGCTCTGGAAGGTTGATGTAGCCTCGTGAAACACCAGCCCCACCTACCCACATAAACCCCTTTTCACCAAGAGCTACCGGGTTTTCATCCTCGTCTAGAATATAAACAGTCGTGTTTGGGAGAGGCTTTCCGATTGTAAGTGGCTGTCCTGGAGTATGATGATGTGCGGAGTTGAGAATAGTGATTTCTGTCGGACCACAGATATTGTAGTAGGAAGTGCCATCAGCCCATTCATCCGCAAGACTAATGCATAGTTAGTGCTATCGACATAGACATGGGTCAAGGATCTGGCAGTGCTACACCAAAGTCGTGCATGATGAAGTACTGAAGACATTTGACCTGGTACTCAGAAGAGAGAATCGGAGCCTCACCTTTGTGGACATGGCTCGCCGCCAGTAACGATAGTCTTTATGTTGGGAAAATCTTTACGACGATACTTGGAGAGAATAGAAGGGGTCGAGATAATCACGTCCACCTAAGCGACAAGTTAGACGAATCACAGAATGGCAACCTCGGAGGTCATGTAATTACCTTGCTAAGCGTTTCAATCCACGTCGAGCCTCTAATGTACAGGGTGCCACCATTCATCAGTGTTGCCAAAATTTCCCAAGCACCTAGAAAAAATGTTAAGTATTATGTTTTTGAACAGATCGTAACGGCCAACGTACCCATATCGAACGCGACATTTAGCAGCTGGCCAACCTTGGTCCCGTAGGAGATGCCGAGGCTTGCAGGTTTGAGAAGCAGAGCATTTGTTACGTTGCCATGTGATACATCGACGCCTTTCGGCTTGCCAGTACTGCCTTCAAAATAGTCAGTACGAGAGTGGAATATTTAAAAAACCTGGTTGACATGCCAGAAGTGTAGATGGCGTAAATTCCATCTGATGAAGCTACTGAGACCCTCGGTTCATCCTTTGAATTAAATGTCTCCACACCAGCACCCAATTTCACGATTACCACCTTATTCTCGACAAAGCTCTTGATTCTTTCTTCAAACTTAGGGAGGCACAGCACATATCTTGATCCAGTATCGTTGAGGATATGTTGTAGCGCCTGATCTGATGATACACCACCGTCTACCGGCACGTACTGGCATCCGGCCTGAAGTTGCAATATAGCGTCAGCAAGTGGCTTCTAGGGATAGGGATTGTATAGCAGCTTGACTTTAGCTTTTTCAAAGCTATAAGCGTAGTGTCTAGAGGCGGGACGTGACAAAAAGCACACGTACTTTCAAGATGGCGAAGATACCTATAAGCATCTCAATCGACCTGTGGACCACAAGGCATACTCGTTGCCTTGGCTCTAGGCCAAGCTCAATGAGATGATTTGCCAGCTGATTCGCTGCAATATCCAATTCACTGTAGGTAATGGTTCTCTCTCCATGTATGGCCGCAACCGCTAAAGGGTGGATATCTGCGGCATGTTCGAACGCTTGGTGAACTGTAAGATAAGGTATGGAGACCTTGGGACCGCGTCCAAAGCGAGAAATGAGAGCTTGATGTTCTTGTGGTAGCCCATCGAGACTATGAAAAGACGTTGAATCCATCTTTGCGTTGGATGTGAAGAGAAGAAACGCTGAACCTCCAAGACAAATAGGGATGATAGCCTGGTGCCAATCGGGCTCCTGTTGCTTTATGTACTTGCAAGTAACTCGTGCAAAACATTGGCTATAACGTCATTGCAGCCTGGCTTCCTGTCCTGGCATGGGCCTCCGTGAACAAAACGCAGGTAAAACATGCGCCACCACATGTGAGAAAAAACGCACCGGATTGAGATTGTGGAGTTAATCTGTTTCCTAGACTGTGGGCCCGCATTAGATTAAATTTTTCAGAGAAGTTCCGTGTTGGACCAGGTACACGTAAAGCTGCCTTCTTACCCTGGGTTCACGAGAAGGTTTAGAAATCGAGATATAAGAGGAATAGTTGCGGTGATTGGATCGGATGATGACAGGGTCAAGTGACTGGGGTCCTGGGTATGCTGCATGAACGCTAGGATCACTGGGATGTTGTGGGTTTATCCTACGCAATCAACTTAGCTGCCGGTTGTGGTTAACCCCGCGCCTCTGGTCACTAATGTCTTATGACCGGAATCGGAAGGACATGAATAGGTTGCAGAATCCCAGGTATTGTCTTTAAATTATGAAATCGCGATGACTCGGTTCAAGATCCGCACGGTGGAGCCGCCGGCCATGACGAAAGAGCCGATGAAGTGGTGCATGTACGGAATACGCGGGACATTATCGTCCGGTCAGAATATGGAATGCAGCCCAAGAGCCGCCACGCAAACACATGCTGGTACGATGGGGGAAGAGACCTGGATCGAGCTACACGGATTCCTTGCTGGTACGGAACCACTGCGAGATGCAAGTTGCTGCATGACTTGTGTATAAGAGGAAGGCAAGCCCAACGATGGAACCCTCAGCTTCTACTAGCATTCGTTGTCGTTATCAACCCTATCTTCAGGCTTGTCGGTCATGAGTATGGAATCTATTGAGTCTCCATGTGCAGTCTTGTCGATCAGGAAGGCGGGTGTGGCCGTGGTCGAGCTCAATCGCCCGCGTAAACGAAATGCATTATCACAAGGCTTGATAGACGAATTGGCCAGGATTCTGCACCAGGTCGATCGAGATTCCACGGTGAAAACGCTGGTGCTCACCAGCGTTGAACACTCTCCATTTTGTGGTAGGCTAGACCCTCCCGAATCAAGCCCGATGATGGTGTTAACAAGGCTGCAGCGGGCGCCGATCTGAACGAATTGGCAAAAGTCACGACAGCAGACGCCTTTCAACGAGGTTGGCTGAAGGATCTTGAATCCGCCTTTTCATCGTTTGGGAAGCCCATTGTTGCAGCAATACGAGGCTTTGCGGTGGGTAATGTCTCACATCCCCGTCGTAATACTGGAGGGATGGAATGTTGATTTGTCCGGGGCTGACCATTTCCAATAGTTTGGCGGCGGTTTTGAGATTGCGCTCATGGTACGTACAATGGCCACCATCTCTCAGGCTTGCGCAATACTCGGACATAACTAAATGACGGCCGTCTAGTGTGACATGATCTGCGCCGCCGAAGATGCAAATTTCGGGTTCCCTGAGATCAAACTCGGCACCATTCCAGGCGCAGGTGGCACCCAGCGACTTACAAAGGCCGTGGGGAAGCAGAAAGTAGGTCCTTTGCAAATTTCAGATACCAAGCCTTGGCCAGATATTCGTGCTGCAAACCGCTAACCCGCCAGGCCATGGAAATTGTACTAACCGGATCGCCAACGACGGCGACCGAGATGGAACGGGTCGGTATTGTCAACAAAATAGTACCGGTGGGTCAGGACGTTGTGGAGGAGGCGCTGAAACTGGCAGAAGTGACAGCTAGCTTCTCAGCGCCGGCAATCCGGTTGGCAAAGCAAGCGATCAAAGCCGGTAAGTCGAACCCATGGCACATAAAGTGGATCGATCGCCAGTGTCTGACAAGAGAAGCCGAGTCGACCACGTTGGATGCGGGGTTGGATATCGAGCGAGCGTTATATTACAGCAGCTTCTCGCTTGCGGACTGTGAGGAGGGCATCGCAGCATTCCTGCAGAAGCGACCGGCAGCCTGGAAGCATAGGTGATGCCGCATGAAGAAGATGGCCTGATGGCGGTAGCTTCGGATTTAATTGCACTGATAGTTCCTCCGTGCCAACTTTCCTTCTGTGATGTTGATGGCTGCTCGATAATTCATAGTTGGCAGGTGTTAATACCTATTGGCGGTTAAAACCAGGAAACGGTGCTGCAGCGTCAACCCTTGGCGGATGTTGTGCAGGCGAGACTCTGTAGGGACCGGAGAGCGGAGAGAGGGGATACCATATCTCAACGAGGCATCAAGCCCGTGATGTTGACATGTGGAGAAGATTTGGCGAAAGATTGCACGACAGGAGTTCTCCAAATGGCGGGCGTGCTTGCTTTATGGAGCCGGCGGTGAGCCAGAACCGAAGAAATTTGTCATCTAGGAATTGCTTCATGATGTAGTCATGATGTCGTCGTGCCTGGATGCACTTCGCTCGTTCTGTTGTGCATGGTATCAAGTAGTCTGTCCATCGGCATGCACATGGGAGTATGTAGACGGTATCTAGTCTGTGCAGCCGCTTGTCACGTTGCAAGTAGGGATTCTCTATAGTATGCAGGTCTTTTGTCATCTCCGATTGCTGCAGATTTGTCCAATCAAGCAAAGAACCACAAAGAATACCGGTATCGACGGAGTACCATGTACGCTTTGAACGGCCCCAAACGCGTGCAGCTAATCAAAAGCCTATGGAAAAACCGCCGCCATGCATCTCCGCTTATTAGCATTCACTAACTCGTGCCCAGCCCTGCTTCCAATACAATAATTGCTGGACCAGAGTTTAGACCGAACTACTCAGTATAGTACGAAGTACTCCGTACCTAGAATACTATTGATCGTACAAGACATACACCTATTGGTTAGATTTAGATTGATCAGATTGATCAGATTGATCAGATTGACTACCTTGATTCTATCCTATCTCAGTTTAGCCCTTTGTAGGCCCTCCGGCCCACACTTTTACATTACTCCGTACCTATGCCTTGCATATATTTAATCAAAATATAATGAAGTCCATCACAATAGATGTTTGTTTACGGAGTACTCGGTACCAGGCGAGGCGATTGATTTCCAGGGGGACACAAATGTAAGGAGGTGCCCAAGTGTGGAGGGCAGTTGTGAGCAGGAAATCTACGGAGTACTCTGTATTATTTTCTCCACCATCGCCTACGGAGTACAATATTGCTATTGCTCCGTGCTACACGGATGCCTTCAGATAAAATGAACAGTACGGAGTACTGTCGATCATTGCGCAGCAAGGAACGAGCAAAGCTGTTACGATCCAATTCCTAGCCAGAGAGCGCAGGATTTGATTGGCTATCATAGTTAAATGAAACCACGTGATATGATCGCCTGAGAAATACTCCATAGTATCGAATTAATTAAATGGTGGGGTGCTTGATTAACTTAGTGAACCAATTAATCCATCTATGATCAACAGAATACAATACATCTATACGTATAATTACTAGCGGCTGGGTCTGCAAGATAGCAGTGGGGGAGAGGACAAGTATAAATAATGAGAGAGTGTTTTGCACGTGATGATACTACGCGTGCCATCTCACGAGAGGTAAAAGCAACAGTGTCGCTGTACAACCTCGTGATTGACCAGGTATATCTACATCAAATCGTTTAGCAATCTATAGCGATAGAGTAGAGTGCCAAAGTATCTGTGTCAGTTGAGTAAGTTCTTGTCGCTGGTTCATCGGGTGAAATACTAACTAGAAGGCGGTGCGCTCGGCCTATGTGCGAGGCAGCTCCCTCCCACACCATCATACTCCCATTAGATAGATATTTATTCCAATACTCCATACTTTCAGACCAGGCTACCAATTCTCTTCCAACAAATCGTATAGATAGACAAAACACCACCTACATGTACTATTCATAGCCGTAAGCACAGCTCGCTAAGACTCCACAGCCCCCACGGCACATGGAAATACTGAGCGCACCGCCAATAACCTCCTTCTCTGCAATATTAGCCCCAAAATCTTATCACTTTGGCCCCTTCTCCTCAAGCTGCTATTGTTAGTATTTGCTAGGGAGAGAATTCAATCCAACATATATCGTTGTCGTATCATCCCTCCTGAGTTTCAAGGTCCCTTCGCAGTCTCGTAGCCATTCTTTGATCCCTCCATGCCAGGCCGTGATGTTTGTTCTTAGACGCTTGGTCCTCGATTGGTCCCGTACACCTGGAGCGTGGTATCTGCAATTTGGAATCGACGGCTCGATCTCGTTTCAAGTTCCAGCAGTATGGCACAACTACTCCATCAACCTACCGACCTCAACGGCCCGGCCTTCTTCCCACCAGCTGGCGTCGAGCCTAGACTCGATGGGAAATCCGATGGCATGATTTACGTTTATACACTTCTGCCTGCGTTGGGAGTACTTGGGACCGCCTTCTTAGGCTTACGATTATACACAAAGGCCCGGGCGGTGCGGAAATTTAATGCAGCAGACTGTACGCTTTCCAGTCCGCTAATCTGCTCTCACCGGTTAACCTGGATCCAGATTTGCTGCTACTCAGCTACCCACTTACATCGCCACTCTGGTAGTAGGAGCTTTGGTGATCAAGAATGGCGCTGGATCACATCAGTGGAATGTGCTACTCAGGGATTACATTGTTATGTACTATGTGAGTTACAAACTTCATACACTATTTCTAGCGTAAAGGTTTCTTCGTTTTCAATAAGTTCACGGAATTGTACCATGTCCAAAAGGTTCCAGGTACTGGGTCAAACTTACACGTTTTGTGGAGTGCATTGTTAGGCACATTTCCCGACATTTGACTACCACGTGAGGGTACTCGGCCAACGTAATCGCTTACATGACACAGTGGGTCAACACGGCAGGGGCCATTTGGAACGTCTCGGTGTTTCTAGTGAAGTCAGCCATCGTCTTACAATACATGGAGATGCTCGCTCCCCGCCAAACAATCAATCCAGTCATGTGGTGGAGTAGTCGAATTCTCATCGCGATCATGTTTGGCTTCTATATGGGCGGCCTATTTTCTGGCCTCTTCATCTGCACGCCTCGCTGAAGCATCTGGAATGTTCTCGATAAAGGCAAATGCAGTAACGAAGCCCGTCTCGTGCTTATTACCGCGTTGTTCAACATTGTTTCGGATTTAGCCATCTTGCTGCTTCCAGTCCGAAGTGTGTGGAAAATGAGGATTGCATCACAGAAGAAGACTGCAATTATCATCTTATTCTGCACTGGTTTCTCGTAGGTCACTCATAGCGTTATCTTGTGTTGCCCGTGCTAAGACGTAAACAGTGCTTGCGCGGCTGCACTTATACGCATCTATTACATGGCCGTATTAAGCGGCCAAGGTGACGACCCAGATCTGACTTACTCCATCATATGGGTCGGTATGTGGTCCTGTATCGAAATCATGCTCGGCATCATGATCGCGTGTAGCCTCGTTCTACCCAAGCTTTTCCGCTATCACAACATACACATCACATCCTTTCTCACCAAATTTTCCAAACCTTCACGCAGTCTCAAGCCCTCGTTCGTCGAGAGCAGCTCAACGGAAAGCGGAAAATCAAAGAAGAAATCAAGCAAGAACCATCTTACTCTTACGTTCAATCAGAGGCAAGATTTCGGGACAAGTTTTCGAGCAAGTCGAATTCTGTCAGAGAGGGATATCGAAATGGATATTTTGGAAGCAACAGGTCAGCCGGAGGCGTTGGCGATAAATCAGACTGAGACATGGACGTTGGAGGAGAAGTTGGGGCCAGTTATCGCAACAGTGGAAGAAAGCGGAGCTGAGACGCCGTCAAAGCCTGCATCCTGGATGAATGTTCATTTCGATACTGGAAGCTACCTACTAGACAGTAGATCGACGCCAAGCTCCTCGAGATCATCCGCCAGACCGTCATGATAAATTAAGAATCGATCGTTTCAAACATGATGTTCCCCCCATCTTGATAGATACCCGACAGCTCTTTGTTTCTAACATGGGACTTCTAGTCTCTGTCTCTGTATAGATTTGTTTGGCCTTCTAACCTTGCATCAGCACAAAACAGATTTCAAAACAATTTCGAATCAACATTGCTTGCTAACTATTGCACAAGATATCCGACCTCATAAAAAAAGATATAACGCATGTCCACATAAAACACAAGAGCCAAGGAAGGCTGCTCTTGACCACCCAAAAAAAATACAAGAAACAATTCACGCCATTGATTTCCACCTGAGCCCGTGCCAAACGCGTTTCCCCAATGAGCTCACCTTGGCAGACTGCCAAACGTTGTGCTAACAAGAGGACAACCTACGCCCTTGTTGTTCAAGTTTTGCAACGTCAAAATAAGTGCATTTGTCCGTTGCTTCTGGCTTGCCAGGTCGTTGCCCGGAGGAAACTTGACAGGAGCCCCAAAAGCGTTTCCTTGATCCACAAATTGGTTCAGCTTGTTGATAAATACTTGGCGGTCTGGTGGGCACTGGCAAGGAATTCGCGAATTGTTTATGCCTTTGCAGTCGGCAGAATTGGGGATCTTTTGGTTGGCTATAAGGGTGTTAGTTTTAATTTGCTTTCGTAACTGGAGAGGAGTACGTACGTTTAACGCCAAAGTCGGGAACAAGGGCAGGATTGACGGCTCGTGGGAGAAGATGGCTGGGGAGTGGAATTGAATTGGGCTGAGGTTGTGGGAGGGCGAGGGTGGCTGAGATGAGGGATAGGGTTGCGGTCAAAAAGGTGGAGAGCTGCATCTTGGTTGGCGTGGGGGAAATGTTGATTTGTGGCGTAAATGAAGCAAGATCAGATAAGGAAGATTTTGATGACCTGAAGACGTCCTAGGTAAATATGCAAACAAGAAGATCAAACACGATGAGAGAACTGGATGGAAAATTTCTTGCACACTGCTCATGCGCCTCTTTATATTCTCGTCTCGCCATCTTCCAGCCACCCCCAGATGGAAAATATAACTCTGGTTTCGAGGCCAACGGCTAGCTAGACGGGTCAACTGCCTCAGGTACATGTAGTGCACGGATAGATCAAACATGTCCGTGTTTGATATATCGAGTAACGCGCTTCAGGGAGGGGTGTGACGTATCTTTGGATCGTTTCAGCCCACTCCAGTGTTTAGGATCAGCTTACTCCGTAGAGTATAAACAAGATAGATAGCAGGGTTCTGCACCGTACGTTGAAAGTTACTGGACTTCTATTTCATTTGCTCGCTTGCTCGCCGCCTGCATCTGCGGAGAATGTCACGTCTGCAGGCGCAAAAGAAGGTAGAAGCCGTGTGTCAACGTCTTCACCATATTGGACATGTAGAGAGTGGGTGACGCGACAAGTGAAATTTTAATTCGCACGTTTAATAAGATCAAAGTCCGATCCGCTGTGACAATCATTGCCTCAGGGTTTGCGCAACCGCCTCCGCACATAACGGTCTTATCAACTATTGGGCACGTTACGTTTCGCATGATTTTCTTCCCCCAACGCTCACGCTACATCAGTCTTTTACCAAAATTCCCCGCGCGCGTAGATGTTACAAGCGGGATGCAATGTAGTATTTTGAGATCTGCGCCTTGGGATGACTGGGGGCTGGGAGAAGAACGCGTGGAAGGTTCTTCCATGCAGTTATGGTAGAGAAGGCCTAAGCAAGCGGGTGTGAGAGTGGATGTGGAAAGTAGAGGATCGAGTCATGAGACAAATTCTATATATTGATGGATGAACAGGCTAATTACAGCTTGCTCAGCAGCGGACTCTCTTTCCAAAGCCCAACCAGTCCTACTGGACTGCTTCCGAGTACAGGGTCATTCACAGGTTTCGGCACGCTCCACACCTGTCTCTCCCTCCCGCGATGCTGCCCACCGACCGCAAAATCCCAGTCGTTTTCAAGAGGATAGCTTCCCATCATCTGGAAATACTCGCCGATCTCGATCCCTTCGAAGAATTCCCTGGCTCTCTTCGGATCGCGTATCACGACTCCATTTTCGTCCTTGCACTGATGGAAAACAAAGCCTGGTGGATCGGGTTTCGGATCATAGGTCTTGTGCGCTACACCTGCCGGTAAGATGAACACGTCGCCTTTGGAGGCCTGGACTTCTATGCCCCCTGGTTCATAGCCGTTTCCGTGAGTGTGCTCTTCCTCATTGTCATCGGTATCAGCGACACCAAAGCGAATGGTTGCGCCTTCGCCCGATATAACAGTCATCGCTTCGTGGGCTGCAGAATGGTAGTGCGAAGCTTGTGTTGGACCATAGCGCGCCACCCATTGCGATTCCCAGCCATTGCTTGCGTAGAGGTCGTACAAGTCTGCGCAGGTGAATGATGCACTTTCGATCTTCGAACGAAGGAGTCCGGGATAATGTATAAGGACATGTGGGGAGTTTGGCATGAGGGGGGTGGGCTTGATCGTATAGGTGCGAACTTCAACCATTATATCTGCTCTTATAGGGGACTATTTGAAAGACAGAAAAAGGATCGAAAGAGAACTAATTAATACCTTTTGGTTATTATCATGTCACATATTAAAATAATGTTGCTTGAACTAGGCATCATATAATGCAAGCTCGGGAGGACTGCCGCGACACCTACCCCGCACGCCCGGATCGAGTACCGCAAAACGGGAAAACAAGCACTTGAAAGAATACACGACGACCACCACAATGACGATAGGAGGTTCCAGATAAGAAAGTATAGATGTATTCCTACACTCACTGGGAGACTTTGTGCCTGGTCACGTCATAGGACTGCAAGGACACCCGGCAACAACTTCAACCTACTTGCTTCGTTTAACATACTGCGACTCATTTCCAGTACATAATGGATCTGAGAGTAGTCTGTAGTATTCAAGCAATCGCCCAAGTTGCTTGAACATCCAACGATCTAAAAGCAATGGAAATTTAACTTGAAACAGTATGAATTTCTCATCTTTGAGACTGGTAGGAATTGAAGACTGTAATGACAGCTTCCAAGGACTAACCCTGACGTTTTTTGTCTGCTATCGAAAGAGGCGCCTGAAAGATTTGAGCGGGTATTATATTCTGAGAATGCGGGTAGCAAATACATGACTAGTTACAGTATAGAAAGGTCAAGGGTAGCTACCTATATACATATGTTTACCAAAATATACTAGTATCCCTAGTACGGTAGTCGGAACTAGAGCCTAGTCGGTCGCTGTCGAGCTTGCGGCTTTCTTACGAAAAGGTTTTATCCTACCGAATGGTCTAACGCTATGATTGTAAGATGTTCATCGGCGACTGAATGGTCTCTTTTAGGTCACGAATAACCCGACTTGTAGTAGGCAGCTCGGCAATTGTATTGTTTCATAAAATGCTGGCGGCGTCTACAGCATGACAAATATAATGCTTGCCTCGGCAGAAGTATTGAAGTCTAGATCGAGAAACATAAGAAACAGTGATAAGAGAGGGAACGCTGCAGGTTTCCGACTATCAGAGATAGAAAGCGACTTTGGGTGGAAAGGCGATCTGCTCTGCTATCAAGTGGAAAGTGAGCAGCTTGAAAAAAACGCGACAATTTTCCAGCGCAACTCCAAGACACGTCTTCTATTTGCAAGACCTCAACGACAGCCGTCGTGTTCAATAGTCGACCATATCTACCTCCACCTCCTGCGTGAAGTTCCCATCCCGCCCAAGCACCTCTCATCCCGTCCTCACCGGTTAACACCCTACACTCACCCCTACCGCATTAGCATCCTTAGCACCCACCAGTCTATCTCAACACGAAAGTCTAGCTTCAAGCAGCTAAAACGACAGTTCAAACTTCTCATGCACTGTGCCTTGTTAGGCTAGCCATCGCTAGTGCAGCTTTCGATACTTCCTAATCCTACAACTTGTTGCGCGAAGACACGCACTACGCCGCTTCCATCTTACGGGCACCCGCCGGAATGGGTGGGAAAGGTGGTAGCGCAGCAGTGTAGAGGAATTTCGCAGGGGCTGGGTGGGCAGAGACGTTGGAGAGGAAGTCTGGAGACGTTGTGCGACGTGAGATAATGTGATATCTTGGGGAAGATGTGGAAGTGAGGGGCAAGGTTATGCAGATGGGGGGAGTCCCGAAGTATGCAACTATCTTCACCAATAATATTGCAATGGAATATGGAATCTGTAGCCTCATTGAGTAGATTTTAGGAGAGGAACTCGATATCAACATGAAGTAAGCTTTTTAAACCTTACACAGCCTACCATTCTGCGTCTGTGTGCCTTGATCACCATCTCGGACCTCCCACTCCTCGCTGCCTACTGCAGTGGTAGCGTAGAATACGCCCTTCGGATCCCACTTCCTCTTGATCTGCAGCAACTTGCGGTATTGCACACCATAGAAACTCTCCTGCCAATTTGGCTCCATAATGTTTGCTTCGTTCGAGTAACTTCCACCAAATTCACTCTCGGGCGAGACAGCACGCCACGGGCCCAAAACATCGTTGGTCAAGACATCGACAGCCTTCTTCATCTGTTCAGATGTAGCGTTCTCAGCCCCATCGACGATAGCTGCACCAATGAGGAAGTTAATGACGTGTCGAAAGGCGGACGATACGGCGTTGTCGACGTTCATCCTGTTGCGTGGTGCTTGGTGATAGCCTCCTAGGGATTTGCCGCGCATGCTATGGGCTTTGATGGCTGCAAATGTGGCTTCGAATTTGACGGGATCCTCCCATCTACCACGAGGGAAAAGTCGGTTTCCTGGAATTGCATTGAGACCAGCAACGGTATCATTGCCCCAATTGCTGTGGTATGCGGGATAAAATGATTCATGCCGTGCGGTTACTGCCGTGAACGGAATACCAAGCTCAGTCAGACGGTCAAACCATGGCTTTACGAGTTCGTTGAAGCTCTCAATGGTGTGATTCGGCGCGAAGAATGGTGTCATCTCGAAAGAAAGGGTGCCGTTGATGGCCCAGATCCAGAAGTAAGAGTAAGTATGCGCGTCGGTGAATGGGATCATCATCTCGTAATACTTTCGTACGCCTTCGTAGAAGACTTCGTTAGATATGTTGCCGCCGGATGCAAAGTGGATGACGGATGTTACAATTGGCATTTTTGGATGAGCGCGAACGATAACAGACGTCACTACACCGTAAGTACTACCGCCTCCACCTCGCAGTGCCCAGTAGAGGTCTGGATTGGAGCTGTTTGACGCAGTAACGAAACGGCCGTCCGCCGTGACCACTTCAAGTGCTTCAACGTTGTCGGCTGCCATACCATAGTAGCCGCTCATGGGTGTATGCCCTCCTCCAGCCACATAGCCTCCTGCGTACCCAACACTCTCACAGATACCACCCAGGACAGTGACCTCATACTGTTCTGCAGCCCGGTAGGCTTCCCTTACAGTTACACCGGCAGCAATTTTCATGACTGGTCCCTCATAACCAGAGTCACTCCTGAAGTTTTTGAAGAACTCGATATTCTTGAGATTGTGAGTCCAGATACTAAGCGCACCCGCACCGAGGCTCTTTCCGAGATAGTCATGTCCGGTATTCTTGATGACTAGCCTCATGTTGGCATTTCGAGCGAAGTTCAGTGTGAGTTGTATGTCGGAAACGGAGGATACGTTGACTGAGTAGCTTGGATACGATCCCAAAGTGCACGTCCTGTTCGGTCTATCGAACGCAAGACAGGTCTTTCCTTGGAAAATTGGCCACATGTTGGAGGTTGGGTCGGCTTCATGTAAGTATGGATCCTTGAAATCTTTCATGATGCCAGCACACTTCGCCGGATCGTATAAACCCCATGCCTTGTAACATGGTGCTGCGAGAGGGACAGTCGGAATAAGCGCGCCATCAACAAGCTCATCAAATCGATCCCAGGTTGCTTCGGTTGGCCATGCTTCATCGCCAGGGAATGCCTTACATTCTCCGCTCCTTCGAAAAAGACTTGAATTGACGGCTTTCTCATCAAACCCAAACAAAAGCTGATCCGATACAGGTAATTTCGCGATGCTGGCATCAGTCAGCTGTTCTGTTTCATACTGGAACAGTGGCGGTGTCGTGTAAGCCGTAGGATCTGCAGCACCGTTCCTTGTGAATAGGAGAAGGGCGCAAAGTAAGTTGATGAGAGCCATTCTGTCGGGACAGCGGGGCCTGTTCAGCTGGTGATGGTCACTGCCAGGTCTTTATTTTGCCTGGCAGGCCTCGTGATAGGGGTCTTGCCCCACGTACAATACAAGAGTGGAGCACGATCTTAGCTGGCGGCAGTTATTGCATCTGCTCATTCTCAAAACGGTACGGCTCGTTTGGAAGCTTGTACGTAGACATCGCTAATTGCCTGGTAAGGTCTAGCAGCAGGGGCAACATAGGCAAATTGGAAAGAGCTCGGCGGCGTTCAAATGCAACCAAGATGGCTAACGAATACATATTAGCGTTTCCAAGAGAAATCTCAATGCTCCCTCTACTTCGTAAGCGCTACTCGCTCCTCTCCATTAGTCGTGTAGCCAATAGAGTTGTTGAGTTAACGTAGTTAGGTATGATTAGGGCTAGCGGGGTGGGGTTTTTGAAGGCCAGGTTTGACTATTGCACGTACACGACTTATAGGGGATGGAGATTGTTAGGGCTTTGCCTCGTCCAGACGCCGACACATAGTGCGGACAGTCGTTTTCGGCTCAGCTTGGAAGAACACGGATGACGACAGGATACTTGACCACAATCATTGTAAACATGAAGGCGTATAACTTCGATTAGCAAACCACAAGATATGGCCAGACGATCATGCTACCTACCTGGCAGTCTCGAAGTGTTGCTAGTTGATCCATTGTGTTTAGTAAGTTTCGCCCATATACTCCATACGTTCCTACGTGCATGATGTGAGCCAATCACGTGCAGCGGCTGATTCATTGAAGGTCTGTGCAGCATTAACCAGATTAGCAGCCTGCCGATCCCTAAAACACCTTCCATTTCTACAATCTAGTCCATGTTTACGCTCTGATGGAAGTCTCGCTATCTATCTGACCTTTATCCACGACCGCAATAGCACGAAGTATATCTTGTCACGGTAAGCACTTGTTGATGATTTCGCATGTTCTGCTTCCCTGTAGTTGCCTGCTTCGCCATGTAAACTAGGCCTTTCCTGGAACTAGTTTCATGCTCGCACATAAGGTGCTGCTTTCGTAGATTAAAAACTCATCTACCTATTCCCTCAATTTCCTACTCGACTGTGACATATTTTGACTACTTGACTTGCAATAGTCTAATCTTGCAACTGATGTAATCATGGCCAACAATGGCAACAGTGTTACCCCGTACATATATACCGGAAATCGTCCACTATTCGGACTTTACTGGCCTATAAACGGATCGTAATCCCCGGATTTTTCTCCACGCACGAGCAACAAAAATACTGTGCACCCAATCATACAATACACTGGCTTTTGCAATCCATCCATATCCACCAACAGGAGTTCGTGTACGCAACTGGTTGATCAGCGTTCTCGGCTCAAGAATCATGGAACAAACGCTCACGTTAGCGGTTTGATACCTAGCTTATGCGATGTGATTGACCGTATATGTAGGGAGGTTCAATTCTACGCGTTCGTCAGCAATGAGCCCGCTGATATAGTCTCCGCTGGTACGGCGTTCGTGTACCAGACTGCTTTTACATTAGTTCAACGTGGGGAACGGAAGCACGAGTGCGATCTCCCACTTTGCTCACACAATCTCACCCCATCGTTTCTTTCTTTTCGTTGGGGTGACCGTATTGATGCGTTGCAGTCATGGCGCCACGGACTCTGCAACCCTCGGCGCTGGCGCTGGTCATGGTGAGAGAAAGACTATACAAACTACCTGGAAGACTGACACTGACTGCGTATTCCTTCCGCTTTACAGGTACCGACGATCGTATCGACATTAATTGTGTCCCTGAGAATATGGAGGAGATTTGTCACCAAAAAGTTTGCGATTGAGGACGTGTTGCTAGTCATTGCGCAGTTGCTTATCGTTGTATTGACTGTGACGACATGGAAATGTTGGTCTCGTAGTCTCCTCTATCCCCCGGTCCAGCTTCACTGACACCCAGTAGCTTTTAAACTCTCTTGGTATGGGTATCATTATTGGGACATTCCGCCAAACGCCATTGACAAAGTCACCTCCCAGAAGTGGGGTTTTGCAAACGCCGTCGTATACAATCCCATTCTCGGCCTCATCAAGGCTTCATTCGTCATCACACTCCTCAAACTCCGATCTCCTAATCGGAGTATCAACATTGCGCTCTGGACGATATTCACAATCAACGGACTTTTTACTATCGCGGCTCCCCTCGTATGCGCTTTTCAGTGTTCGCCTGTAGCGAAGTTCTGGGACAAAAATATCCCGGGAACATGTATCGACGGGGTCAAATACACGTACGGAACTATTGCGGTAGTGTTGATTACGGATGTGGCTGTTCTGGTGATGCCGACCTGGATTCTTCACAATCTGCAAATGCCGCTGGCTCGCAAAGCCATGTACATCACATTCATGTCTTTTGGTATTGCAGTGACAGGTATTGGTGCCTTTCGACTCTACGTATTCGTACAACTTTTTACCACCAAAGCGCACAATCCCGATGCAAGCTACGGTATGCGACAAGGCCTCTCCAACGTCGAAGTAAGTCTTGCAGCTATAGGTGCCTGCGGTGGAACCGTCAAATGGGTCCTTGGACATTGCATTCCCTTCTTCAACGACAAAGAAACACCTAGATTGAGCAAATACAACGCTACGAGAAGTTCTGGCACTACGGAGATAGGCTCTACAGTAGGGGACAGACAACGGCAGGGCGCACGAGGTACAAACCGGAGTTGGAGAAGCTGGGGAAGAACAGGGAGTAGTACAATGGCTTCGCAAGAGGAAGAAGTTGTAGCACCACCGTCTGTGGTATGGAAGAAGGTTGAAGCGAGACGGAGAGATAGGGGGACGAGAAATACAGCCGATATAGCAGCTGGTAATGCGCAAGAGCAGCAGTCAGATGAAGCATCAGACGCGACAGAGCTTCACGAACGTATTGGCACAAGTACCACATACGCATCTTCAAGTAAAGAGGCCAGACCTCGGGAAGTATTGTAGGCAAAAGCAAAAACTAAACCGCTGAATGGAGCATAGCATTACACTAGTGCAGTTATAGCTGCGTTCTTCCACAAGTATTGATTTGAAACCAACATAGATAGCTACATACTGAGATACTAATAAAGATATTTTTCAAGAACAAGTATGATCATTCCATAAGAAACGACGCTAAATACTCACACGGTTCCAAAATCACGTCACAGGTCATGGAAATCATAACATAGGTGTGAAAGATCCGCATCAGATGTTATTTAGCCGGGGGTGGGAAGAAGCGGGTGCAGCGCTGCGAGTCTATTCGCTTGTCAACCATTATGCCTCTTTTGATGAACCTACCTCGGGAGAAGAAAAGATGAAATTCTATTACTCAGAAAAGACAGGCTATTACCTAAGTCGGTGTTGGAGATCTAGGGTTGCTATCCGTATGTTTTCGGGGGGAGACCTATTACGGCATTCCGATACGTTCGTCTCGTGCAAGTGACTCGTGTCGGCAAGATTTGTAAGTACTGGAAGAATTCTAATCCAGCACTTTAATATGTCGGGAATCTATCCTGATTTTTCCTTTATGCGTCCCGCGCTATATTCTGTTTTTCTGCCGTCTTGTCGGTTGGTCTTTGTGCAACGTCAAGGGCCAAAGCCTTTTGGTGGTCAGATCGTTGCACAAGCGACTACGGGCATTTGGCGGGCATATGCGAAGAACAATACGAGCATGTTGAGCTTTGTAGGACGATTAGTCTGCATACATTTCACAGTCGCAGAAAGATAGCCAGAACATCTAACGTCGACTCTAGCTATGGTTGTACAAAGTTGTCTTAGTTCGTATCAATACTATCATGCGAAAGAGATGACGGGATTATGTTTAATAGCCCATTGGCATCATTACGAACGTGTGCATCCAAGGCTGCACAACACCAACCTAACGAACACCTCGTCGTTCACTAGCCACTCAACTTCGAACAAGTTACAAGCCCTAGTAATATGGGGCGTAAATCCTACAAACCACAATCAAGTTTGCTGGGCATAATACAAATTTCGTGAAAAAAAGCACATTGAACGGTGAGAAAACAGAACGCAGATGAGGTTCAGAAGGTGGGACTTTTTCCAAACAAAATCTTCTACATAGGTGATAGGCACATAGGGTATATGAGTCGCAAGATCAGAGTATCCGGATTGGCACAACAAACTTTTCGTGTTCTCGCTTTACCAAAACTATGGGGTTTTTTAAACACGGTGCCGTTGTCCCTGGACTCGTTTCTATTGTTCGAGGTATCAATGAGACGTATGACTATATCATTGTCGGTGGAGGCATCTCTGGCCTCGTCGTCGCAAACCGTCTCTCTGAAGATCAAGACAGTGCTTACCCCCTTTACCAATTCCTCGTCCACCCGACTTACCCCATTTTCAACAGCTAACCTCGCGCAGCAAACGTCCTCGTTCTCGAAAATGGCTACTTCGATTCCGCATCCCTTCCCGTAATTCCCTACCTCGGTGCCCAAATAAACAGAGCCTCCATGCATCCCATCACCAGCGCGCCGGATCTTCACCTTGGAAACCGCAGTTTTCCGGTTTCCGTCGCCAACGTCGTAGGTGGTGGTTCTATCGTGAATGGAATGATGTTTGACCGCGGTTCTACCGCTGATTACGATGCTTGGGAAGAGCTTGGTAATCCGGGGTGGGGGTGGGAAGGACTTGAACTGTATTTCAAGAAGGCTGTCACTTTCACGCCGCCTTCTGAGAGTACGGAACGGGAGTTTGGCATCACGTACGATAAGACGGCATATGGAGATGGGCCGGTGCAGGTATCTATTAGTAGTTTCAGTATGTACTTCTTTTTTTATGGATTCCATCCATGTTCTATGCAGAGAGTGCCTCAGTATAACATGCACTGCCATCTTTTAGAGTGGACTTTGCTAATCTTTTCTCATAACCCTAAAGTGTATCCAGATGTAAAGACATTTTTCCAGAATTGGAAAAACGAAAACGTACCAACGACAAAGGAAGGCTTCAAAGAACCCGTGGGTGTATACTGGGCGCCGTGTTCAGTAGACAACAAAACGAGTACGCGTTCGCACGACCAAACCTGAAACTGCTAATGGGAACTCATGTCGACGAAGTACTCTTTTCAAAGATTAATGGAAAACCCACAGCGACCGGCGTTCGTATAACAAACCGCAACAACTCAGTCACTTCTTCCATCTTCGCATCACGTGAAGTCATCCTTGCCGCCGGCGCAATTTTCACATTACATCTCCTCATGGTTTCCGGAACCGGACCGGCAGAAATCTTCGAATCAGCAAAAATCCCCATTATTCATGATCTACCAGCCGTTGGGTCGAATTTCCAGGACCACCCAGTCGCTTATCTGACATTTCCGAACCCTACAACAATGAGCACAAATACTTCATTCAACGCTTCTGCTTGGGAGCAGTACGAGACCGAGAAAGCTGGACCCGTGAGTGCGTGTAGAGGAAATGCTTTGGCGATGCTCTCACTCTCACATTTCACGTCCGAATAACTACGAGACTTTGGTTGCGGAGGCAGAGACTCAAGACTCCGCTGCTTTTCTCCCAAAACGATATTCAAAGTCTCCACGTCTTCTCGAAGGCTTCCTTCGCCAACGCGATATCTTATTGAAGCAGTTCCGAAATCATCCCGGCTACATATCCTCTGCGGGGGAATCACCCATTGAAATTGGCGGGGGCGTAGCAGCTCTTCAAAAGCCACTTTCTCGCGGCGGCCTGACTCTCAACGTGACAGATCCCACGGCCTATCCTATCCTGAATTACCACACTTTGCAAAGTCCACTCGACCGATCCATTGTAATTTCCCTCGTTCGATTCCTCCGTCGCCACTGGGCGTCTCCTCTACTCTCCCGCTTCTCGCCCATCGAGACCGTTCCTGGCGCAGAGTTTCAGACAGATGAGGAGATAGTAAACGCGTTGAATGCGCGACAAGCTCTAAACCCCAGTTTCGCTCACCCCGAGCGGAAGCTGCGCCATGATGCCAGCAAATCTCGGCGGCTGTGTAAACAGCGATTTGCAGGTCTACGGGGTTGACAGACTGACGGTGATAGACGCCAGCATTAAGGTGCCCGTGCGCGTAATGCCCCCCGTCGCGTAATGCCCCACCAACACGGTAACACCAATTTTTTCAACACAACATAACTCCACTAATATGAGCTAGATTAAGGAAGCAGTTATAGCAGTGAAATCTATAGACCTAGGAGAATATTTTACATATAAAGAAGTAGCTAAATAATTTAGTATTAATTAATCTACACTAGGCTAGAGGTATAGGATAAACTAATTATTATGGATTACTAAGTTAATTAATTAATAAAAACTTAAACTATAATAGGAGTAGGAGCTTATATAGTATATTATAGGGCTTATAGAGCGTTACTTACCACCTATAAGAAAGATAGTATAAAATTTCATATTAGCTATAGCTAAAGAGCTAGTAAGTAAGAGCTAGGTTACTTACTTTATTAACTAATATAAAGATACTCTTTCTTTATACTAGGTAACTAGAATA